>CM035167.1:144901441-144970058 GCA_020205615.1 Panax quinquefolius
TATGTCGATATTTTGATTATCAGTTATGTAGATACGTTTTACTTTAGAAAAATATGGAATAAATAGGGTCTTATAATTTTTATCAATTTCATGTATTGATAAGCTTTACGATTAAAATTCGGGCGCAATACATAGCCAAATCCATAAAGAAAAGAAATACTAGCAATGCTCCATTACTAGAAAAGGAGAAAATAAATATTGGTTGATTATACTACCTTTCAAAATTAAACATACATTTTTTTTATTCCGTTCAAAAATTATAAATACATTTCTAATTTTAACATAAAATTCCTAATATGTCATTACAAATATTCTAGGTAAACTGAATACCATTTCAAATATTGGTTCATAGGAAATATTAAATTAAAACTTTCACTTTATGGTGCTTTTTCTTAAAGCTCTTTGTAGATTTAAAATGAAAAGAAAAGCTATTTGAGAGATTAAAAGCTCTCACTTTGGCAGATTCCTTTCACAATCCAAACAAGGCCTATGATCACCTTTGCATTCCTTAATCATAGAGTAGCTAGATCCTCAATTAACACAGTTAGGCGCACACTAAATTATCATTAGATTCTTGCAAATCAATTATATATTAGGGCTGTTATAGTAAATATCACACGAGGGAAAAAGAGAATAGAGAGGGAGAACAGAGATGATTACCAAGTGGTCAGTACATTTGCTCAAACATAGTAGGGTAACTCTAAATCAAGAAGGGCAAATATTAACCTAATTGCCAGAATAACTTGAGCCTAGATCATAACCATCCCTTCTGAGACTCAGTTGAGACCAATAATCCATATTCCATATCATATAATCTGGTCAGAGTCCAGGTCTTATGCTCCCACACCCATATCATAGCATAAACCATAATTTTGAACATTAGAAACCTTCATACATGCATATACAGCTGAGCATAAAAAATGACACTGGCACAAAAGGCTTTCATATGGTATGTACGGACAAGATTGACGCTAGCACAAACTATCAACGCTTCTAAAGAAGAGTCCTGCCTGATTTCTTAAAAAGTAACTAAGAAGGAAGGGACTCCATTGGAGCCCAAAATATAAAATTTCTCAACTGCAAAGATATATCCAATCTTTTAATATGAATTATAAATGGCAAGAGTATGTTCTACTGCAATAATAGACCCGGACAATTTACAACCCGTTAGTGATCTGCTTTGATTAGCAGCCTGTTACTTGAGAATCTTCAGCATCCCAGGCAAGAACGTTTCTCTAGAGTATCAACAGCAAGCCCAAATCTAGAAGAATGTGCTGCATTACCTCCACATCAGACAAGATGCCCCTAATTAGAAAACCATATAAAATAGTCATAAGCAAAATGAAATTTTATATAATGATAATAAAATATGTTTTCAATCGTTTTGAATAGGCATCAAAATTTTCAAGATTCTGAACCTCTAATGTAAGCTATGCTAAAGTAAATTATGTGAGAATCAAGGCCATCTAATACAAGAACATGATAGCTACTATTACAATCATAAATGCCCCAAACCATCTAAAACTCCTCTCGGTGGAAAAATTTGAATGGAATAGAGGATAATATAGACAACAAATTCTCATAAAATTTTATGTTTTAACAAGGTCACTCAACCACAAGAAAGTTGCAACCAATCAGATTTTGGTGCAAACACACGAGTTCCAAGCTCCAAACATCTGAACCGGCCAACCAAAGGCGTGAACCTAAACTACATTTTTGTTAATTTGAAATTAATCTTCTGCACAAAGTTTGATCACAGATGCAATAAATAAATACACCAACTTTCTTTGGTGTGTTTCTTCTTGACAAAATGCTTAAAAACTTAAACCAAATTTCAATCGAACTGTTACTCTCCAATTTAAGCAATGAAGATCAATACACAGATTGATGACAAAAATGATAGCCACACCCCCACACCCCCCATAGCTCTTGGATTTGGCCAAACGAAAAGATTTAAATCAGCAGTTAAAAATCAAACCCAAACAAGCAGCAATTTTCTTTTTGGTTTGCTTTAGTTTTAAGTAAACGCCAAAGTTCGTCACCTGTTTTTCCCATCACTTCACTCCCCTCACAATGCCAGTATATATAAGCAACATAGCAAACAAACATCAGTGTACTGTAGCTAACAGGCTTTATAACCAGTCTAAAGACACTACAGTTAATGCTTTCAAATATCACAACCTTTCTGTTTCCCTTAGGCATGTGATGGACCTTCTACCCTTACTTTTGCTTTCAGTTTTCAAATTGTTGGGTGACATAATACATTAGATTTGTTTGCAGTATGTAATCCCTTGTCAACAGGTGCCTCAGTATCAGAGAAAGTCATGTCAACAACACAAAAGACTTCTCTCGAGAACTGTACCAGGTCCATATTTATTGACCAAGGCAAGTTCCTAGTGCTTATGCAATATGTGGCCTAGCACGATTACCTTTTATGAGTTAATCCATAGTTGTCACGGCGCTATGGTGAGACGTTGCGGTATTTGAACACTAGGACGCCTAGGCGATAAGGTGCCCGCCATAGCATCCGTATGGCAACAAGTCACTAACAATGTGCAATTTATACATTATTTATTTTACTCCAAATGTATATTAAACAACAAAATATTATACACATTAAAACACAAAACATAATAACTAACACTATGAAATACAATTAAAAACACAATTATATGAATACTTCAATCAAAATTCAAAAATAAAACACTTGACATTAAAAACTAGTAGAACAAATCAATAAGCATCACGTAGAAAATAAAGAATCAACGTCATCACACATTACAAGTCTAATAAGTACTAAAATTACACCACATAGCAAGTCTTTGGGTTATGATGAGTCATGGATAATACTTGACTTAATCACTTAACTTGGGCCAGCTTCCAAGGCGTGAACCTTGGCAGCTCAGCATCCAAGGCATCGTCGTGCCCTTTTCCAGCGCCAAGCGCCTAGACGACGCCATGAATTTAGAACAAAAAATAACATTAATATATCTTAACGTCAGGCTTTCAGTATTGGAGATTAATCAAGGAAATTTAGAGAAGCATCACAACATGGAACATCAAATTACTAAGCAATTTAAACTCCTAGTAAAGAAACTTGAGCATGCATAAATTTCAAAGATACAAGGAAAAGTCAAGGGGGGATATTTACCAACATGTAGGGTCCACAAAAGTTACAGCTCATTATAATTGCGCCAAACTGCACGGAACTCCTCACGGAATGTGTTTAGACGAGCTTTCAAGTTTGGTGTTCTAAAGCTTGCATGGACAACAGTGGTTGTGAGAGAGAGAGATAGATAGAGAGAGAGAAGGAGGGAGAGGGAGATGTTAGCAATAAAACAAACCAATTGTTGACATATAGGATAAGAAGATTTAAGATGACAATAATAATACAATAGTTTGAGGTAATTATACCAAGAAGGCCAATGGTAAATGCCCAAAGAACAGTTAAGAGGGCACAAGAGGCAAACCAAAGGATGAAACTCACTGCAGAAAATATAAAGAAAAGATAATCAGACGGCATTGAAATCACTAACTTTTCAACCATGAACGAGAAATATACATTTAAAGATGGATTCAAATTATGTATCAAACCAGAAGAGAAGATCAAGACAAACACCCAACGAGGTTGTCCACATATATATATTGCTCTTTTAGCTGAAGGACGCCCTCGAATAACAGGCCTGGCAATTGTCAGGCACTCGCATAAGAAGTTTTACCAAACGCTTTCCATAAAACAACACAATGCTTTCAAGGAAACTAAGAGGCATATTGACATACGTGAGTGGTGGCCTCATTTTTGCTGCTAAATGTGGAGAAAACTGCCTCACAGTTCTAGTGACCTTTTCACTAAAAGTTCCTGCAAAGCTGTAAAACCAGTCATTAGGACACATATTGGGAAAACTAAGTAAACAGTAAGCATGGAAACAAACATTGGTTGAGCTACAGGTGGACTATGAAAACCAAAAATTCCACCCAAAAGGAATCCAGAAACCACATTTCTTCTTTTTTTTTCAATGTTGATAAATGAACCCAACTTCCAGCACAAAGAATACTGGACAATTTAATTCACTACGGAAATTTGATTGAAGTGATAATTATCATAAGTTAGAACTTAAGATGCTCATCCATTAATTCAATACGGAAAAGAACAAAATATTGTTATATCATGTGTCAATAATAAAATATTTTTATTTTGGTTTACCTTTTTTACTGGGGGTGTGGGGGAGGAGGAGTCCTTCTTGTCCGTTATTCAAGATACCCAATCCAAGAGTCCTTTTTGTTCCTTTCTCTTTCTTCTTAGTCATCCAATATAGAGAAGGTATTTCCACAATACTTTTGCTTCCTTTCCCCCCTAGCTCCTACCTAATAATTTCCTTTACTTGTTTTGCCTAATTTAAATGGACTATTTAAGTGATCAATATCATGTCAGAATCAGGAACAGTCATCAATTCACTGTGGAAAAGCACAAAATGGTAATACAAAGGGTGCAGGGCAGCATACCTGTCATTCAAAAAGGCAAAGGTCAAAGATGTCAATAGGGCAGCAACAATAGCAACAGGCCTCCGGAGAAATCCCAATCCTGTACTTAATTTTAAACAATTAGACATGTGTATATAGATATGGCAGTGTAAATGACAAACTCATTATCCAAAAAGCTCACTTACCAAGAATGGATACAATTGCGATGAATAATTTGTTCGGTAGCTGAGAAAAACAAGCAAATCATGTAAACCAAAGGTTTTCAATACTCAAAATCAACAGATAGAAAACATTTGAAGCAAAATTCAGCTCAAGGCATTATTTTTATCAGAAATAAGAATCTTGTCTGAGTTAATATTTTGCATTTCCAAAGACAAAAATATACATATACATATATAATTATGGCTTCCATTTCTTCTGTTACGTTTTCGTCTCAATTTCTCATCAATAAAATTCAAAAACAAAACCGGTCATTGATAAGCAATAGTGAAATTGAAGGACTAGTAAATTACTATAACTAGTTTCTACATGTATACGTGAAACAGAAACGAAAAAGGAGAAAGAGGATCGTACTAGTAGAGATTACACTTGAGGCGACTGTTCCATTTGGAGTAGGATCGGGGAACAGTGAATCTGGAGAAGAACTCACTGAGAGGACGAGGTGGCGATGCCCAATCGACTTCACGGAGAGCTTCGATCAGATCTTCTGCTGTTACGTTGCCCCAATCCATTTCGTTAATTGATCGCGATCACCGAAGTAGGAAACCCTAGATATTCTTTCTTTATATGATTGGCTAACACGCGCCCCAACAGGGAAAAAATATGTAGATGAAGATAGAAAGTTAGCTTAACTATAAAACCGACATTTACAACCACCCACACAAGTCTGTTATTGTGGAGTAGCCGAACTAGAAACTCCTAATATTTCAGCGACATTTTTTGATATTTTTATAATAAAAATAATTTATAACGTAAATAAAAATCGTTACTATAAAATTTATAACAAAAATTTTATTCAGAAAATATCACTTTCTATTTCTATTGTGAATTTGTCAATTTCTTCAAAATAAGAGATTAAAGTGTAAGTGATCAAATTCTCCACACATCCTTTAGGATATAATACTACTAGTTTAGTGTGTGTTTGAATTTCTTTATAAGAAAAACTTATTGGAATTATCTTGGAATAATGCTTGAGACACAATTTATTCTATAATTATTTTATAATTTGTTAATGTAACATATTTCACCTCAGCTTTTATGTGGGGCCGAAGATTACATTAAACAAAACAAAATTTGTTTTCTATAGTTAAACAAAACCATGAATTAATTTCAAAGCATAAACTAGTTTGGTATCTTTTTACAAGTCTTACTTGAAATAAATTATAACAACTATAAATGAATAAAGTAATTATAACAACTAGAAATGAGCGGTTGCTAAAGGCTCATAGTCATTTTTTATTTTTCATTTTTCATTTCCCATTATAAAATAAATCAAACTCATTGTAAGCTATCACAATAAAAGATAGAAATTACTCAACCAAAATGATCACATTTTCAATTAAAGATCAAACAACTCAAAAACAAAAACTCAATCAGACCAAAAAAATTGTAACCACAAGTCAACCAAATCAATAACCAAAAAAAAAAAAAAACTTGAATCAAACAATCATTCATAGTTTACACGCTGATTAACATTCAAAACTAAAAACTATATAAAAAATACTTCTAAGATTTCACCAAATTTTAAAACTAAGAATATTTTTGTACTTATATTTAAAATTAGTTTATGAAATTGTTTTTGCCCTCTTCAAATTTTAATTTTCTATTAATTTGCTTCCTTAAATTTATTAAATTATATATTTGTCGCGGCTAATTCCATACCCGGAGAGTTAGAAAAAGAAGCTTCGTTACAAAAGTATGTTTTTCAAAATAAAGTTTTAAAAGACCTATCTTTAGAGATTTATAAAGGGGAAGGAAAACATAAGTAGGCATATCCATGGAGAGAGCTGCATGCACAACTTGATTCAAAAAGTTAATCGTTCATTAGAGTATTATATGTCTTCGATCTTTACTCTTATGTTCTGATGTAGAATTTTACCGTGGTACTCGCAGTGGCGGAATCAGAATAATTTTAGAGGAGGGTCATAACTTTTTATTTTTAATTAATTTACAGAGAGAATTGTTATCACCTTTTTTTGCCCCACTTTGATGAAAAAACAAAAACAAGAGAAAAGCAAAGGAGAAAAAGAAAACACATAAAAAAAAGGAGGGAAAAGAAAGCTAATAACTTCCGAGGGTGGAGGGTCATATGATCCTTCCCCCTCCCCCTCCGCCTCCGCACCTCAACAATGTAGCCCGAATATTATATATGTCTTCAATCTTTCTCTTTGTATTCTAATTAATTTGGGACTTTACTATTATCTTGTGTGATGCCACAAAAGTTCACCACTTGCTCAGTCAATTATTTTTGTTTTTTGTCTATCACATTTTCATTACCCATGACCCAAGCCCATAACCATGGTATATACTCATTTGAAACTATATCTTGACTCAAAATGTTAACATATTAGATCTATGGTTCATTAGAACATAAATGTCGTCAATCTTACTTCTTGTGATCTATGGTCCATTAGAACATAAATATTACCTCAACAAGAACTACCTAGGCAAACTTCCATAAGTATTTCTTTTTAAAAATATTACTCTAACATTAGACAAATTAAGCCTGGGATTTCAACATAAAAATTATGTTCAAAAGCCTCCAATTAGATACAAGTTGATGCTTCAACATAATCAAAAAAAAATAATAATAATTATTATTAAGACGAGGTTTTTAAAATTAATCATCCTAATCTTGAAGGTAAACTAGCCATTCCAGGTTTGAAACATTAATGAAAAAACAGCAAGTAATACGGGCTCATCATAAAGTTGGGACAAATTGAAAATTGATGCAGCTCTGCATACCAAAATCTATGACCGTACAGTTACAAAATTACTTAAAGTAGTGTCTGTCCTATAATAATTTAATCAAAATAGTCCAGCTCGCCAGTTGTTTCTCAGGCAGATTTTAACTTGGCTGAAGTTGAGGCAAGGTGGGAAAGAGTCCTGTGTCCCACAAACATCAAAAAGATCCCCAAGAATCCAAGTGCTTTCAACGTTGTGAAAAGATCCAACTGCAGGAATCAACAATTAAATTCAACTGGGTTAAATGTCACCTTCCACCACAACAATTCACCACCCATTTGCACCAACCAATACACTCTTCATCTTTTACAAGGATGATTTTGCCAACTAGAATTCTAACAAAGATATACATAAATGTAAGTAAAGGACAGACCTTCAACCAGAAAAGCACATATAGTGAGAGAACAGCTCCAACGCCAACATGGAAGAGGATGGCAAATATGGCAGGTACTGTAGATGTAGGGAAGTTCTTCAGGTTTGCACCAAGCCATAATAGCTGTCAAAAGACATGCAAGAGCACTTAATATTATTTACCAAAGTCCATAAAATGCAGTTCAAAAGGTTTGAAGTAAATTAACTTCAATTTTTATTTATTGGATACTGAATTGATTGCATTGTAGGTCAGGAAAGAGGGATAATATACTGTTAAAGGGCAGGGCAGGAACAGCGAGGTCACTCCAAGTTTTGATAATGCTAACATAAAGTCAAGAACATAACAGATCTGTAGATTAAATACTAACCCCAACCAAGAATCCAATGAATGGCAGCAAAATAAGGACCAAGAAAACGAGAGAGAACTCTTGAGGGGGACGCTTCTCTGGAGCCCTGAAGATATGAGTAATCTCTGCCTTTGGCCCATATCTCAGATAAGGGTCAACAGCTTGTGGAGGAGGGTGGATTGCCTTCTCAGGTGGTTCCGGCAGGTCAAGTTCCACATGGCCAAGATTTTGCAGGAAAGAGTTTTCCTGGAAGAGATGGCAAAAGATGCTGAAAATCTGATAAAAACAGACAGAAATTAAGAAATTTCCAATTTTACCATGACAGCATCTCCCACTGTGAGTTGAATGTCATATCTACCAGAGAGATAGAAAAATTTCTCCACGAGACCCAGAAAATCCTACAATAGAAGTGACATTAAAGTCAGCATTGGTAGAATGATTAATTGTAAAGGTCCTAACAGGTTGTGCAGGTTTTATTTTACCCAGTGAATAAAGAAAATGTAAACACAAACTTACTAGTACTACTGTAAACTGCTTCCCAGAACTTCCAACAATAAAGATATGCTCAACTTTGGTATCATGTGTCAACTTGAGGAATGCCTGCAGCAAACAGATGTCTTCAAATAACTGAATAAAAAAAGTAAAATATCTTTTAACAGGCAATAGGAAGCTTATAAGAAACCTGGTGTGGATTGAAGCCATGCCCGAGAGGAGTGGATAGTTGAAAGGATAAACGAAGCTTCTGAAGGTGGTTTGCAGATAAGGAAACAGAATTCTCTCCAGCTAAATTTAACCTAAATAAATAAAATATAGCATGACGTAAAATTTGTTCTGTCAAATTCCATTGCTAATAGAAATGATGAATGACACCTGATGCCCCCATTGAACTTCGAGACGCACCACAACACTAGAAAAACCATGCTTGTGAATTATATTGCACGCATTCAATTTATTTTATTCGTTGCAACTTCAACTAGCCAAAGTCTCATTTCAATGTCAGTCAACTAACTACAAAAATCTTGAAAAAAATCAAGAAAAGTCTTGAAAAAATAAAAGAAAGACTAAACCAAAAATATCTGTGACATACACATTTAAACTATTCATAGCAAATCTGTGACATACAAATTTAAACTATTACTTTGCTTTTGACTTCAATTTCAGCCGACACTGGCAGCAATGCCTCCGGCAATGCACACTACTCATACTTCGGAATAGATGGCTCAAAAATGACTTGTCCCAACAGAAAAATTATAATAATAAATAAATACAATAAAATTACCCAAAATTGTAAAATTAAAACATAAAATGATGACCACGACTCATGCATATAAAAGAATGTAAATTGTTCTATACAGACTACTCAACTAGAGGCAATTCTACAGGGACAACAATGCACGAACATAAACACTGGCATCAAATAAGTGCATGCATTCTTCAAGTCAATCAACATATATGTAGGCAGATACCATCTTCAACAAGTACCAGTGCCCCCTATGTCACAGAAAAATATGGAGATAAAAACTTCTAAGATTCAAGGGAAGTAAAACGTACTTTTTCTGAGTTTCTACACTACCAAGATCACTGTCGAGAACCGCAATTTTTAACGTTATCAACTTTAACAACTCCTGTTACAAATATCGCAACTTTTGTCCGACCTCCAGTAGCATAAGTTTTCTTATGATCCGGATCATGAAGCACAATCTAGCATAACCGAGAAAGCAGATATCACAATATGAATGCAAACCAAAAGAAGAATGACATAAAGCATGAAGATACCAAGATGCAGCATTACCTCCAAAACAAAAACATAATTTCCAATATCAACACTTTCTGGCAAAGCATTTAAGATATGGACGTCATTTTCAGGGTCAAATGTGAGTTCCTGCATAATGCATCACGGAATTGTAAAGTGTGTTATAGTTTACGTAAGACAAATTATACATCATAACAATCAGACGTGCATCCATGGAAGATGATGGTAGTAAATAGTTATAGAATATTATTTCATCCTGAATAACTAAATAAGAAAACTAGTTGATAAAAATGATATACAGCACCTGGTCAATGATGGACGCGTCCTTCGAACCAGAACTAAAAACTTGCATGAGCTTTACTGATAAAGGAGGTGCAGTAGATCCCAGTACCGTATTCACCCGCACCTAATAAGCTCACAATATTAGAACTTAATAATAAAAGTTGAACCCGTATAAACTAAATGAACAAAATCTGATTCAATGCTGTAGTTTAGACGAGCATACAAACAACTGTTGATACAAAGTAACAAGGAAACTCATGTTGGTCTAAAATAGGTAGATTGATATCAATAAGTTATCACAAGTCATAACTTGTGTTACTCGGACTCGGATCTAGGTGTCGTACACGTGAAGTCAAAAAATAGAGGATACGCGAATCCTAATTTGGACACCGGGATTGTTCACCTTGGATACGGCATATAATATATTTTTTTATATTTTAAATTTAAATGTCAAATAATAAATATTTTTTACATTAAAAGAATGGAACATTTTTTACGGCTCACAAGGTTCACATGGGTTAGAAAAACCATACAGCTGAAATGGATCCAATTGAGACTATTTCTATACATCCCACATGAATCAGTTTGAATCAGCAACAAAACAAGGGGCCATCAGTCATGGTCAGCAAATTCAAATGAGTATAACAATACAAAGCTGAGGGAAATAACCGTGGATCCCAATGTCATCAGTCCAAACCAACTGGACCACACCAAGCTAGAAACCAGGACCCTTTTCCTTTTCTCCCACTTTTTCTATTCTTTTTCTTTTCTCTTTCTTCTTCTTCCTCCTTCCTCGTCTCTTCTTCTTCACCAATGAACGGAACCACCTGCAAAAACAGCCGGATAGTATCCAGATTTCTGTGGCCGGATCCGTACGAATCCCGCACCCATACCAGTGTCGTGTCGACATGGGTACTCCACCAAAAATGGCGAGTCCGAGTAACACAGGTCATAACATCAGACAAAAAAACTGTCTATAAGAAAGTAAAAGATTAGCAGAAACCCCTTTATAAGAGTTATCAGACGTTATAAACATCAGGGAAGGCATTATAGCATGAAAATTATACTATTTGACTTATGGGGTACTAGCATGATTGTACATTACGACTGTTGTAGCCCGATAATTGTCATAATAGCATATATGGGAGTATAGTATAGTATCTTAAGTACATTCATATATCTCAAATGGTCAAGTAACATGGCAGCATATGGGTGAATATTTTTTTATGAATTGCAAACTATACGACATGTAAACAGGAAAAAGAAATTGATAAATAATTAAAAGAATTCAGAAAGTTGAGTGAAGGAGATGAGGCAACATTGTATTACAAAGCTAAACTGCTAAGACAGGAATGAGAGATTTATTAAAGTGAACACACCTTAAGCTTGTCTTTTCTTGTCAATGAAAGCACGGTAGATGGAAGTGATAAAATCAGAGGGATGGAAACCCTGCATCGCCAAAAAAAAATGTTCCAAATAATTGTGGTAGAAAATGATATAATATATTAATTCTGTTTGAATTGCAAGTACAGGTAAACTAATATGAGATGTTGCACTTTTCAGAATCAAACACACAAGGGCAAAGCTGCTTCGTTTATGCGTGTGTATTTAAGAATTCTATTTTTATGTTCTTTTATCTTTCTACTTTTTCTCTGTCATACATGGGATTCATTTACTACTTAGCCCAACTAGTTTGGGATAGAAGGCGTAGTTGAGTTGAGTTAAACAAAAGGCAATGCCCAAAAGCTTGAAAGGAGGATAATGCTAAATAGCCTATTTACTAGCATAATTATCAGCAATATAGTGTAAACAACACGGAAGCTGAAACACACTATTTGCTCATGCACACATAGCATAATGTGGTACCATAACGCAACTTAGTCTTGTGATCAGGCACAATGGAATATTTTATTTGATCAGTTACCTGTTGCTCTCCAAGCAAGCTAGTGCATCAATTTGGTAATACAAGTCCTTGGCATTGCCAGGAACCCCAATGCCGAGGAAAAATTTGGTCAACCCCAATATTTTGTCCCCTGGAAGCTGCAAATTTGAAACAAACATATTAAAAAGCAGAATCTTAAATAAATACTAGATAGAAATTAAAAAAAAATTATCAAACCCAGCAACATCATGTATACATTTAAATTTGCAGATGTGGCAGTTGCAAAAGCTGTTAGTCCACGAACTACTGACGAAGTAGCAGAAAGAGAACCCTGATTTCCGCTTGCATCAAGAAGTTCCTCATCAAAGTAATAGGCCCCATCATCTGGAACATGTCGATAAAATTTACCAAACAAGTTGTTCCGACAACTGGTACACACTCATGCTGTCAATACATTTTTGTCTTTTGGTGTTCATAAGTAAACTCATATTGTTGTTATTAATTATTAGCCAATAGATCAATTAATTATTTAGAAATAAATGCTATATTTATAAAGTGCAAATGGGGCAACTAGTAGACAATAAATATTCATTCAAACAGATCCCCATAGTCCCAAATACTACAGACTATGACAAATGAAAATTTCCTTTAAAAATAATCCTTGCTGCAGCTTCTATCATGAGAAGTTATCACACATATTAACCTTAATTAGAGAAAAGATCATGTTTATAATCAAGTTACAATTGCTTGTATATTACAAAACCAATCACAACTTGTGTAGCACACTACATGAGATACTGATTCCTAGAATCATTACTGATGGAGAATCAACTTCACATTTCTATTACACTTAATTTTTCTATTATTAACAATGAGTATTGAACCCTTGACCCTTCTTCTACAATTTTTTGACATGCCAGCATGTTATGATTGTGCTATGACAGGTTAGGCTACAGTGTATTACTGACTAATAATGCATATTATCCACCAAAAGAAACCATTCAGACAAGTCACCGCAATGCATATTATCTGCCAAAAGTCACCATTCAAACAAGTCACCGCGCAATGAAACGTGTCACTAGGCATCATGAGAAACATCAGCAACGTCATGAAAGTAATGCTCTAACGAATTCTTGTTAGAAACAACAGAATTAAATACTTTTATGCAAACAAATGTAGTTGCAACTCAGTAAATAGTTGATTCAAATCATGTAAAATTCTCTATAGCTCACTATAGAAAAGTGGTGAAATGACATATAAGTGAAGGATAGGACCAGCATTCTCATTGTTAACAATATAAAATTATAAATTCAAACATTAAAAGAATAAAATGAAAAACAATTTGGCGATACCCAATTGATTCTGATACAGGGCCATCTATTTTTTTAAATTGTTTTACTTGCTTGAATACTTCGCTACATTTATCTATTTCAGATGTGCTTGTTCTTTTATCCCAATTTATATGATGTTTCAATATTATAAGATTAAATTATAAATAGATATTGCATAGTTCTATCATGTCATGTATTTTTTATCTGATATTTTACAAAGGACCAGCATGACTTGTATTAAACAGAAAGCCAATAGATATAAAGATTTCATATTACATATTACCCCAACGTTGACATTCTTATATAGATATCATTGATAGTCAATATTAAGTCTATGAGTTTCTACTCTACCATCAATAATTATTCCAAACAAGAATTTCACAAAACATAATTATTCAAAAGAAGAGGAAATAATATAAACATTTATGCCCAAGCATATATACAATTAGATGGCTCAGAATGACACAAGTGCAACAAACAGAATAGAGATCAAACTATTCAAAACAAGAGTACTGATAAAAATACAAACAATTAAGGAAAAGAATCAATAAATGCACATACCATACTTCTCAATACTGTCAAACAGCTTCACAATATCATTTTTTACTGTACCAATCTGTCAATTATAAGAAAATGTTCAGATTTAGCATAAGAACTGCAACCACGTTAGAAGAAATACAAAACCGTATTAGCACGTAAAATAAAAACTCCCTCTGTCCAGAAAAAAAAAAAGGACAAGTCCTCATTCATTAGGATGGAGAGAGTATATTATTAGAAAAAGTGTAGAGGAAAGGAGTATAAATAAAGTAATATATCCATCAAACACACAAACAAAGATCTCAGGCAATGAAAATTATGCCCTAGCCTAGTAGTTCAATGAAAACTTGCAAGTCAATCAATAGATAACCACGTTACAGGTGATGAAGATCCCACTATCTTGTCTTTTTTAAGACTTATTAAACAGACTTTGACCATGTAAAATGAAATTGAGTGGAAAATATTTGGTAACAAAGGATATTACTTATTAGCAAAACCATTTTAGAAGGCAAAGAGAGAAAGAGAGAGAGGAAGCTTTCCATTCAAAAATTATTTTAAATATCTGGTTTTTCTCTCCTATGACCTCTACATTCTCAAAAACTTGAACTTGAAGACTAGAAACATCTGTTAATCTTATTCAGATATATACAAAGCAATAGGCCACTACATCAATATTATTTCTCACGGTACAAACCATAGTAAATCCACCAAATAAACTATGGTGAGCTAGACCAAGATGACCTCTAAGTCACTATAACTGCCCGATATAAAGAAATCAAAATCACTAAAATCGAAGCGTCTTGACCAAGAGGATGAAAAGGTCTTTTTAAGAATAAACAAAAAAATCTTGAGAGTATAAATGTAGCAGCTTGTTTATAGCAGAATATGTAGAATGGAACTCGACTTACCAGATATTGATCGATCTCAGAAGAAGCTAATGAAACAACTCCTGCAAGGGTCTCAAGTGCGATTCCTGAAAGAAGTTTATTAAACTCTAAGAATGAATATAAAACAAGAAATCAACACTTCCGTAGCCATATCGGAAAAGTAAAGACAGCCTTTGGCAAGGACATAAACTAGTAAGATGGCAAGGACATAAACTAGTAAGATGGCAAGAAATAAATAACACATTAATTTATTTATGCAATGTCAGTAGACATTAATAACTAACTTAAATACCTGCAACACAAATACTAATTAAGAAGATAAAAATTTACCTGCAGCATAAGTACTAGATTCAGGATTGTTAGAACTATAGCGCCACCTGCCATCACTTTGGCTGAGCACCTGTCAATAATTTAAACATCAACTCAGGCATTCCAAAAGCTAGGTCTCTTAGCAAGGACACACAAAGCTGGTTGCAAAAAGTCAAAAACGTATAATAAAAAAAGGAATACGGGTAGATATCAACCTTTATGGATCTGAAAATTCCATAAGCATCACCAAGAAGTACTTCAGATTCAGAAGTCTGACCCTGCACGGAAGAGAAATGAGACATGAGGTTATGTAAAAACAAAAATAGATTAGATGATAAATAAACTGCTTAAAGAGCAAAATATAGCAATTCCTAAATATCTGTGAAACGTGAAGAAATCTCACATCAAGCAACAAAACTCTCTAATAACCATCTGTAGAAAGGAGAAATACGGCCATTTTCAACAGAAATGAGACTAAATTAAAATAATTCAATGAGAATCGCAGTGTGCCAATTACCTTAATAAGTATCAAGCTTCCTACTGAGTAATAGAAGTCAAGCAGAGAACTCACTTCCTTGACAGAATCTTTAATTCTTGAAGCGATTCCCTGGGAAGAGAAAAATAGGATCAACACAAAACCATTGGCACATCTACTGTGTCTTCGAAGACAATAATTTTCAATAAAAAGCAACTTCTAAGTGCAGATAGTCAGAAATACCACGAAGGCTTCATCATTAAGCTCGCATTTTAGTTGCCCGTTAACTCTCAACGCATGGAACAAATCCTTTAAATTTGAAGTTGGTGACCGAAGAATATCAGCCACAGACTTACAGGAAGAAGCCTTTGTATCTAGGTTTCTTTCAATTCCAAGAACTTCCAAAGTTCTCAAAGCCTCGTATACTTCGTCAAGACTGCAAATAGAAGGGATGCTATTAAATGGTTGTTCACCTTAATATTTGAAAGCAGTAGAGTCCACATGCTAGCACAATTAATTTCTCTGCGATAAGTTAAACCAAAGACACTTAAACCACACCAAAAATTAAAGAAAATCGTCCAAAAATGAGTGCATTTTTAATAGCAAAAAAAATGAGGAACAAATGGCTTTACCACAATTTTATTTTATTTTATTTTTTTGAATAAGTTTGACCTTACCATGATTAACGGCACAGATAATACCTGGCATAACATAATGAGATTTGGAAGATTGATTTTAAATATTGGACATTTCACCCAAAAAAGAAAGAGGGGGAGTACATATGCTGATATTTAGAAATCAAACAAAGCTACCTCCAAATATTATACACTTGGAACCAGATACACATCATGGAAAAGTTGAGTGGCAAAAGTGGATGATCCAGCACCGGAACAAAAGTGGAAGGCATCTTTTTTTATGATAAGTAAGAACCAAGGAAATTATTAAATGGCTAATCAACCAGTTTGAGCACAAGCATTAATGTCAACCTCACACATCTAAAAGGAAATATGCCATAATTTTTTACATTTGCTATCCTCGTGATATTAAACACATTTTGAGAGACCTACTATAGCTGTTAGCATCCTGTACTGTTGCCAAAAGAAAAATAAAATGAGCCAAAATTTTCTCGACTCCTATTTAGTTTAGGAGAGAATCTTCTGATTTTCAGATGAAACACAAAGCCATTATATACAATATTCCATATTCATTCATACTCCCTCAGCCACAAAATGAGGTACCATTTGACTTTGTTATGGGCATTTTAAGGTTTGTCAAAGACACTAAAACCTAATTCCTTTTTACAATCAGAAACTTTAGTCTTAAATTTGAACATAAAAAATTACTAAAAATTGAACTTTCATTTTGGGACAAAGGGATTATGACCAATCACACTAAGGACTTCAGGATAAATTAATTTTGAGAAAGCAAGCAAACTCACCACACAATTATCAGATCGAAAGCTGATTGTTCTCTTTCAGAACATGAAAATTATATTAAAAATGATTCACATTATACATACAAACAATATATCGAAAAATGGAGGGCTTTAAAAGGGGTTTATATTGACCTTCCATTGGAGGTCGTGAAGAGTTCAACTGCAGCAGATCGATGAGAGTCCGAGATCGGATTAAAGAACGTAGCAGCTTCACAGATCGACGTTATTGATAATATCAGAATCAGAAATCCTAAATTTCTGGCCATGCCTGTAAAATGAAGAAGAAAAATTGATTAATATTTGTTTTAAAGTCAAGGGTACTTTTAGAAAGAAAAAAAGTTCATGGGCTAAGTGGGACTTCGGGTAAAACTATATGGGCATTTTTGCACCAGCACACAGAAATTAAAAAAATAATGGGTGAAATTTTGTTGCCCTTCTCAAAACTAAGCTCAGGCCGACTTCATTAAATACAATTTCCAAGAAGAAGAAAAAATTAGAGTAGAATAGGAATAAGAAGAATAACTTCAATCTACAGATAGCAGACAGAACTGTGGGAGTTATTTTTTATTATTTTTTTACAAGTAAAACAATTGCGGCTAAATCTAATCTACAAATCTAAACATCGTGGCTGGATTTACTACCACCTCATCCACAGAGTATAACAGACTAACAGAGCTGAGAGTATAAACTGACACTATGCCAGAAACAAAAAATTTTAAATCCAGTTTATAACTGAGTTCAACATAACCACTAGAGGGACTGTCCAAATTCTTGAATTGATAATAGGCAATGTAAGCCTCAGATTGGCATCCCATACGCTATCCATTATTCACACTACTAATTTGAACTGGCAAAACGTTTTTTAAATGGAAATTTTCTTTTTAAAAGAACAACATATTTTCAACTAATATTAATGTCAGATAGTCATAAAGGGAGATGCAACAAAGTCTAATGCCCTTGTAGGATTATTAACTATATACTTTTTCAAAAATCCAGAACGAAAAGTCTAACCAAATTAAACTGAACTTAATAAACACAGTCTTGTCCATGTCACAAGGAAACCAAACTCCAGTGTGACAAGTCTTTTTTTTTTTAAATAGCAGCATTTGGTTATCCAAAGTCCAAAAACCCCAAAATAACCTAAATTTGAAAGTTGTTTATAACACAACTAAATAATAAAGATCTCCCCAAGCATATAATTAAAGCAAACAGGTCAATATGGAGCCTAACTCAAGGAAAGGGACACAATAGGGACCCCTTTAATCTCCCTAATATCCTCTAATACAATTTCCAAAATAAAAAAACTCAAGAAGTGATTAGTTCAACTAGTAAAACACTGAATTGAATTACCCGGATGAGCAGACTGTGTGGCCAACCCAAGTAGTGTTTCTTTCTGCATGAAAAGAAAACAATCAAAAATTAAAAAGAGGAAACGATCTTCAAAAAATAAATAAAGTACGTAGTTAATTGGCACAAATACAATCAACAAAGCACCTAATCTAAATATTCCTTAAGAATCTATTACTACCCTTCTATAACCTAGTTAAGCTTATAACTACTGAATATAACTCACAAATCAATATTAACCTCAATATGGATAATTGAATATATAAAACATGATAGGAATACTCCAAACACAATGAATCCTTATATTTTTGCATTTTGGCCTAATAATATTTCAAATAAAAGTACTTTTATGCGATGACAACCACAATTACATTTTTTTTAGCTAAAAAAGGTATAAAATATTGCAAAAAATGAAGTTCTAAGTTATAATTTTGGAATATAAAAACTCAAAATAATATTTGAAATACCCCAAGTACTTCACCAGCATAATATATCATATGAACAAAAGCTAGGTTCAACCTTAGTGGTGTAAACTTTGTCCCCATTATCGTTTATATAAAACTGGAGATACATTTTTACAGCTTAATGTGAACCAGCAAAACATCATATCCTCCATGAATGAGCTAATATTTTTGGATCATCGTTTTTACAAAATTTCTAAACAATAGAAAAATAATTCCTTTTCCTTCCTACTGATTCCTGATCAAATAGATTTTTGAAGAGCAGAGCTTACCAGAAGAGACGCAACAAACCCCTATTCTGTTGAACGCTTGAACCCTAGGAATTTGCAACTAGGAGTGATCATTCGGTTATAACCGAAAACCGAATTATTGATAATTCTACTATCCGAAATACTAACCGAAATTTGAAAATAACCGAATTACCAAATTGTAATTTCGGGTATTCGGGTAATAACCGAACCAACATCCAACATAAATTATTCAGTGTCCTCCACAAATGCTACAATCACCAACATAACATAGTGTAAAAGGTAAACACCTCCGGTGAAACTAGAAACAATAAGATAAGTTATTCAGTGTCCTCCACAAATGCAAACACCTAAACATATATCAATAGTTTTGCATCACTACCCATACATCCAGAGAGAAGGGAAAAATTCAATGAAATCGTGTATATATATTCAACATCAGTTCTAAGAAGTCTTAGAATTTAGAATGATGTCACACCATAGAGGCACAGACTACCACTAACTTCTACAAATTTAGATGAGAATTGAAAGCTAAGCCCCCACTACTCAGTTTGATTCAATAATCTTATACAAGGAAAAGCTGCTAGCTTTTGGTAAAAGACATGATTTTAAAATCAGTTCAGTGAAGTAATGGTACGTGGTCTTCAGTTTATGACCAGGGCAGCCAACAGATCTGCAAAGGCACTTCCTTTTTTAGTAGATTGTAGGCAGGAAACAGATGGAATCCCTAAAAGTCTAAAACAGTCATTCGAAGCCAATCGATCTGTTCCCCGGTTTATCCTCAAAGATGGAAACTTTAACATAAAAATTACGAAATCATACCAGTATACTAGATTCAAACTAAAAAAATGGACAAATACACCAATCTGATTATCAGACAAATTACCAATTTAGATAGACAGTCGTAAGAGAGTCGGAGATTGAGACGGCCGACGGGGAGAGGCGGAGCTGCGAAACGGCGAGACAGACAGACGGCGGAGGCCGGAGATTGAGACGGGGAGAGGCCGGAGAGTCGAGGGGCAAAATGCATACACACAGTACAGACTAGGAGTATTAAGTATGCATACAACCCAGAGAATTAATTCGGATATAACCGAAATTAGGAAAAAAACTGAAAAATCGAAATAATTTGGTTAAAAAATTTCGGTTGTGTTTGATAATTTAATTTTATCTATTTTTTGCTGACTCTATTTGCGACACTCCGGTGTTTAGGAATTTAGGGCATATCCCAATTGTTTTCGGCCCAAAACTGGGCTTCTAATCTCTAGGCCTTGAGACAAGTTTTTAGTTGGCAAGACTTTTTGGCCTCTTGTCACCAAGTTCATGAAGTCTAACTTTTGAATATAACTGAAAACAAAACTGATATAGTATTTTATTTTAGGGAAAATGTATATATACAGTTGTCTATGATGACGTTTTTTTTTGAATTATAGCGACATCTGTCATCTGTCGCTATAGTTATTATGGTCTTTGGTGACGGGTGACGGATCACCCGTTAGCATATAGCCCATAAAAACCGTCATTAATGTATTTAACGCAGATCTTATGTGCTGGTGATATACATATATATTTTTTATTATATACTAGGTCCATCGTGTTTCTCTGACTGTATTAGACGCATGAGATTTATCTCAAACTTTGAACGACCTGTGATGATTTATTGAGTGAAATGAAATTTTAAAATCATTTGTATTTTATTATGTGAGAACCCATTTTATCAATAAAGATTTAAATTTTGTCGAAATAATTTTTAATATTACGGTGTGAATTTGAGATAATATTATAGTTGTGGGTAGATTTATAAATTTTGCAAAGATGCAGTTTGGTTATATTATATTCGATTGGTTTAATATTCTCTTTAGTTATGAATATTCATACAACTACCAATTATTGGTGGACCCAATAATGTAATTATTGTTTGATCGAGAAAACGACAAAAAATATTTTATCGAAATAACTACGGAAGTTTTACCGTTGATATCGTTGAACTACTTTCGGAAGTAAAAGACAAAGAATACGCGTAGGTGCACACAAGAATACACTAGATGATTATCGACGCTTTATGTGGTAAGAATGCTCATTTGATTCCATTATCATTTATTAATAATATGAATTATTATAATGATAATGACGTTTTGTTTTATTCAGATTATTAACGTAATAAAACGAACATCTTTTATATAAAATGTATCTTTATTAAAGTTTATTCTATAAATAGAATATATTATATTTTATTACGACATAGTGTTGCGTAGTGTTTTGCGTAGTGTTGATAAGTGTTTTGATAAGAAAATGTTTTTATATAAATAGAATATATGATATTTTATTTAAAAGATTTTCTTTTAAATATGAATGGTCAGATTAAAAGTAAATCAATCCTGATCGCTCATGGATTAATTACTACGCATTCTATTTTCCTATAAATGAAGTTCTCATTCCTTCATTATTTTCTTACGAATTCAATTGAAACTCTGTAGAGAAAATTATAGATGTGAAAGCTATAGAGAAAAATCTATAGAGAGAGAAGAAGAAGATTCTTGCAGATTTCACTACTTTGATATCCAAAGATCTTTTTACTAGTAAGGGGGTATTATTTGTTGTAATCTGTAAGTGTGTTATTCTTTCTTATTCATGAAGAAGAACTTCATTATTCCATTCATTATTATTCTCATTGGAATAACTCGTAAAAGTGGCATACCCTATACATATACCTCAGATACGCCAGACACCCTATACTTTGGTGAAATCTTTATATTATTCCATTCTTATTTATTCTGTTGGAATAACTCAGATACGCTTAATCCCCTATACTTGGTGATCTTTCTTCCATTATTCCATTCTTTATTATTCTCGCTTGAATATCCTGTCGTGTGTTTTTTACAACTAATTCTGCCCATTGTTTATTATTTCGCATTTATTATTCTCATTGGAATATCCCGTCGTGTTTTACACCTGACCCGGTTCCATTGTTTATTATTCAAAGATTTATTATTCTCGGTGGATCATCCCGTGTCTTGGTGTGAATTTCACCGACGACCTGGTTCCGTTATTATTATTCTATTGGAATAACTCTGCCTACATGCCAAGATCTGCGTGCGTGGTGATTTCTTTTGTTATTCCATTCTTTATTATACCCAAATGGTTAAAACTTTTGACTTCTATACTCCATGAAATTAGTAGAATATCTTCGATATTCAAGGTTCATCCAAAGATCTTTTTCATGGAAATATTCTTCCGATTATTCTTGAATTTTACTATACAAAACAAAGATCACGTTGACAATTTGGACGTTAATAATTCTTGGATTAAATAATTCTCGAACTTGTTTTATCAATTATTATGTCATCATCATCATCCTCGTATATATTATGTTATCTTTGGCTTACGTGCGTAGATGAACTTAAGATAATTACGACTGCGATCATTCGATATAATCATTGATTGATATAAATGATGTGACAAAAGTCCTCGGTGGCTGTGAATGCAATGATGGATAGTTTTTGGTATGATTACTATGAGGGGCGATTCTCGGATAGTCATGACCATTGATAATTTGATGAAAATCCTCGATCAGTGAGTACATGGATGATTAGATATCGTGGTTTATTCATTAAACCGAGTCTTAGTGATAAAAATTGATGAAAACCTTTTAAATCATAAAAGATAGTAGACTTTTATTTTCTACTCGATTTTTTTAATGGATTAGATATTTCACCGCAGCTTAAACCTATTGCCTATCAGATTTTATCGCTTTAACATTGTTGAAGCTAATGATAATTTATTCTCGCATTATCTTACCATAATATTTCTTCTTTGCCAATTTAGTGAAATTTCTTTCTTTCACCGTTTCTTCTTGAGAAATGAGAATATAAATTTTACGAGTCGGAGAAGCGGAGAATCTTCAGAGGATAGCCGTAGTATAAGATTAAGAATTCCTCACTATTCAGATAATAGTTGATAATAACAGAATGGCGACTTTTGAGTTTGTAGATAATATCTAAGAGATAATATTCAGATTCAAACTCACGCTTTATGTAGTATTGCACTACCATGCTTATATTAAGAGTTTGATTTGAATTTATATGTATCTACGTAGTAAGTGGCGACCCAAGATGGGTGACGTATACCTAATTTTGGGGGCGTCACATATTAGATATATATATATATATATATATATATATCCGTATATCTATTCGGATTTCGTTGTAATTGTTCTACCAACTCTTCTGGACATCGGAAGTGAAGTTTTGAGACGGAAACAATTTATAGTAGTATTTTTTACTCTTAACTACAAGATCACAACTCTTCTGGACACCAGAAGTGAAGTTTTGAGACTCATTCTGCTTTTGCTTTGAGACATGACTCAAAAAATGGTTAGAGTTAAGAAATTTGAGTGTGGCCTCCAAAATTGGGTATACATCACCCATCTTGAGTCACTTAGATACACTACGTAATTCAAATACAACTTAATAATACAATTGTGCAGTATAATATGACAAAACATAAACCGCGTTTGAATACAAATATTGTCTACACTACTACAAAACAAGAAATAGACAACGCAGAAAAACGTTGTGGTTTTCGGATAAAACGTCGTTAAGCAAGGGTGTCATCTATTTGACACCCTTACACAACATTTTTAAAACGTTGTAGTTAAGACATTCCACAACGCTTTTAAGAAAAAACGTTGTAGATTTGTTTTTCATAAATTAGCGACGCTTTTTAAGAAAAAACGTTGTAGATTTGTTTTTTCATAAATTAGCGAGATGCTTAAAAAAAACGTTGTAGATTTATTTTTCATTTACAACGCTTTTGTAGAATATAATTCTACGTTTTCTGTAAAAACGTTGTAATTTAATATATCGACAACGTTTAAAAGACTTTCACACAACGCTTTTAAAATATTGTAGATTAAAAAAAAAAAAAAATTGTGGTTCATATATATTACAAATGCACCGCATATGCTAACGCCATGATATATAGCTAAAATTACAAAGAATATTAATACCATACAATACGTTTACATCCCAATAATTCTTTGTAATTCCAATTACAAAGAATATTAATACCATACAATACGTTTACATCTCAATAAAATTAAACATCTTTTTAAAATAGTATTCCTGGAGGTAGCTTGATGTATTTCATTCTCACAGCTAGCAGAATAGTTACAAATAAAGTAAAAAGCCCTCTACAAAGAAAAACCAGAACACATTAGCTGTGAGAGACTACATCAAGTCATCAATGAATCAGAAGTAACAGAACTCACCAAAAAATAAACAGAGGCTTGGATATATAAATGAATATTATAAATACATACGAAAGAGGAAGTTGGACAAGCTCGGGCAAGATATACGGCAAGACAGCTGTAGTCCTGACACTAAAAATAATAACAGAGAAATTTTAGCACTGAAAAATAGTAAAATGATAATAATTAAAAAATTAATAAGATGTTATAACATCTTACCTTAAAATTTATTTAAGGCCATCAAGTGCAGTATCAGACATTTGATCATATTCCAAAGCATGCAGAAGTGTTGGGACAATTTCATCAATTGATTGCATTCTTTACGCTCTATATTATGACAATTTATTAGTTATTTTACTTGTAAAATAACATATCAAAATATACTTATACAAATATATATATATATATATATATATATATATATTAGTGTCTGATAATAGAAAAGAATACCTTATAGAGTGTACTGAATGCTAATCCCATGAGACTCATGGACCTCCGGCGTACTGGAAAAGAAACAAAATAACAAATATATTGTCATACTGGGAACAAAGCAAACAGAAACTATCATTTGTACATAGCCAAATAATAAAAGAAAACACGTCCAGAGATTAATAAAAGAAAACAGAAACTATCATTTGTACATAGCCAAATAAGATCCACAATAAGGACATATGAAGCCCATAGCAGTAGCAGCATCTATATTTGTACAATAAATAGTCCTTGCACACATCTCCCTTTCATCTTCAGACTAGATAACATAGCAAAAGGCAATCAAGTAAGCTAATGAAATTGTGGGCTCATCTCCTGTATGAGCTGGGCTTGCATTGCCAAGGTAATGAAATTGAGTGTTACCAAAAAGATAAAATGGATTTCTAATAAAATCTTCTCTAGCTGTGTGAGAACTAAAATATAAAATCTAACTCTACTGGACAACCATGATGAAGAGTATAATACAGCAACATTTTCAGCGAGAGAGTGCAAATCGTGTGACTAGTGAATCTAACGTCCTAACCAACATTAGTTAGCTGTTGCAGCTTGCCAAAACATGAAACTTACCTAAATTTAAAAAGAAAAGTTTGATAGACTGCTCTTTCTAAAGTCAAAATGCCATGTGTAATGTAGGGAATGTAGATGGGACAGAACACACTAAAGAACAGAAAGGAACTTACAGAAGAAATACCTGAACTTCAATTGTAGCCTCTCGGCTTACAGTCAACATACGTACAAAGAAGTTGCAGGTTGATGATTAATAGACATGTTTGACAAAAACAGCAGAAGCCAGATGATGCAAAGCCAAGTCAATCAAACCTTCTGAGTGTGTAGCCAAAATAGGGCTGCCAATTTTGAGAAAAAACCTTCTGAAAGCTTCAATTCGTTGAGTGTGTAGCCAAAATAGGGCTGCTAGTTCACAATTTTAGCTGCTAACTACATCTCAGAGAGACACATTCTGTCAAGCTTAAGTGCATATTCATGTTCTTCCATAAGCTGCTTCCTGAGCATCCTTGAAGTATCATAAATTCTGGCTACTACAGAATAAAAAATTAATTATGTTATGTAATGAAGTTCGTGCACAATTCAACTAACCTACGAAAAACTATTTACAGCTCATTTTAGAGATATTCTCACTTGAATACCTCCGCCTGAGAATTTGATTTCATTAAATTAACTCCAGGGTCAAGCACTGCACTTGACTGTTCTGAATTAACTTCTAGATACTAGAGAAAAATGAATAAATATATCCATTAAATCCAATCACAGCGTGTTCAGAGGAATGTCACATGTTGAAACCACCAGCAAGTTGGAAATATAACAGCAAAAATTATATTTATTTACATCACACATAAAAAGTGAATCAATTCATTAAATCTGAACTAGAATAATAATAAGTTCTCATCCAGAACATAAACTAGAATATAAGCAAATGCTAGGACAACTTCATTTGCCTGCTGTCCGGCTGAATATAGGAGTCCCCCAAACCAATCAGTAATATGGTTGTCCGGCTGAATATAGGGTACCTTTTGGCTGAGAGTTCGTAGAGATAAATTCATGACTAAGTGAAACATTGTGAGATATAAAAGAGAAAGATAACAAAAATCGCAAGTGATTCAAGGTCAGAAGAAACCAATAACACCGTACCAAGAAAACTCCAAAAAGCAAGAAAAAAAGAGAACATATGGATAGTACTGCAGTCTGCAGCTAATCCTGTTAATATGAAACTCTTCCCAACATGAAACTCTGTTAATATAATAATTGGCTTAAGCAGGCCCTATAATTTTCCCTTTGAAAGGAATTTTTGATTTCCTTACACTTTCTCTATTAGGTCTCATTTACCATACAATATTTTTAGGGAAAGGTTGATTGATAGCTCACAGATACACATCAATAAGATCAAACACATGATTACTTGGAGATTGAGGATGACAAAGGAAGAAAATAAGAGATGTGCATAGAAGTATGTACCTCCCGGCTCCCACAGCTCAAATGTAACAGCATACTCATTATATAGTTGAGTAATACTCCTCAGATCCAGTGATAACTCTTTGACCTTCTCTCATGCAGCATGTGCAGAATCTTTATGGACTAGGTTGTATAGCACCTGTATCATGTTACGTGGCCAACTTCCCCTCATTATTTACACATAGAAAGCATCACTACCAGTAGCCATTTCTAGTTATATTAGGGGCTCACTTCACAATAATCCAGAATCTAATATCCTCGAGAGAACAAACTGAAATAGAGGTTAGCAAGCATTTAAAGAAAACAAGAAACAATAGAAAAATTCATCCCTTACCTTCTTAGGGTTGAGTAAGTAATCATACAGAGTATTCTCTCCCCAGATCACAGCCATGTTCTTGTTAGCAGCAGAGTAGGAATATCCAGGAGCTGTGCCAGACTGCCTTCCAAAAAGGCCATTCAAGTTAGGTCCTGCAATGATCAAAAGAGTCAGAAAAAATAACAAAACTAGAGGAACAAATGCTATATAAACAGAAACTCATTGAATCTAACCAAGCACAATAACATGAATCAGGTATTATAACTCAGATTAATCTTCAGTTTCTCATCCTCGTGTCAATTATAGAAGCAATCTACTTGCTGCAGTATTATAACTCAGATCAGAATTCAGACAAAATTCTATACTCACAGGACATTTATGACATTGCTGCTAGTGCTGCTCCACGATGCATAGCCGTACAACATATAGCAGCCTTCTGAAAGGATACTTCAAGAAGGGCACCAGAAGAAGCTAATACTTCCTGAAACATCTCCATAGCAGGACAAGTCATTCTAGTTTGTTAATACAAAAATAACAGTAGATTCTTGTATAACAATGTATAATACAATATTCAATTATTTACAGAGCTATTGCTGCAATCAAGTTAAAGGACAAAGCAATTAACAGAATAACAATGTATGACACTCGTACAATGAAAGGATAAGATAAAGTAGATCTAAAAGCCAAACTTACAAATAGTGAAGGGTTGATATTCTGCCGAGATCAGGTACAGCTCGCAAACTGCAATTTCTAATACTTATACATACTAATTTATAATCGGATTACAACAAGATGCAATTAATTTATAATCGGATTACGATTGCCTCACAGGTACTACATACAACATTCTCATCAGTTTGTAAGTTCCCCATGTTTTGACCTTCAATCACTATTTTAATTCCAGGACTACACAGATAACAATAAATAAAGTACTCATCCTCCTACCAGTAAAAGGTAAAAAAATAGCAAAAATAATGAAAACTTCACCTTGAATATTGAGATCCACTATACAAACAAAGCCTGAATCGGTGAATCCTCCTGAGTGCACGCGTACGGTTGGACCAGCTAGAAAGGATGTCCTTGAATCCATAATTGCAGCACATCCACCCACACACAGACCTGAGAATTACAATAAGGATAAAAAATCAACTAAGCATCTCCTTCTCCTCATCACTATTAGGTGGATAAACGCAGGAAACCCCAATCCACAACACCAAGCATTAGTGACCTTTAATTCGGAGGCTGTAGCAAAGAGAAGAAATAACCTTCAGTGGACGATGAAGAGATCGAAGAAGAATTAGGGGTCGCCAGAGTGTTAACCACGTCCGATGACTCCGGGATGGTGGAAGCCAGAGATAGAAGAGGCTGATGCGGCGGCAACGGTAGTGGCTGAAGCAAATCGAATAATCTCGAATGCCCTGCAGCATGTCCATGAACTCGTCTTCTTTCGTCCCTCTTCAATCGAACTCCAGAAGCCGGAAGGCCGGGTTTCCTCACCTTCCGGTGAGGCGGCGAAGAAGATCTGAATATGCTGAATGGGGATTTAGGGATTTAGAAGAAAGACTAGCAAACAGAATACAGTGGTAGCCGATTTTGGTCCGTGTTTTTTTTTTTGCTCCGTGTTTCATTCTCGCGTCTTTTTTATTGCTCCGTGTTTTTGTAGATAGACAACGTTTTTAAAAAAAAGTGTTATCTAGTTAAAACCAAAAAAATGTCTTTTTAAATAGATAACGTTTTTGTATATTTATCTACAACGATTTTTTTTAAATCGTTGTGGAAAACCACAACGCTTTTTATAAAAAACGTTGTAATTTAAGTTATTGTCTATTTAAGATTTTGTAGAAGAAGACTACTTAGAAAGATACAAATTCAAAAGCGAAATTCCTCATTACAATTATTATCACACTATATCATGTAATAGTGAGGACTACTAATGCACCATCTAGGACCATCACCCGCTTCCCGACTCGTCCAAATATATATTCTCATTTCCTCAAGAAGAGAATAAATTGAAAGAAAGGGTGAAATTTCAACTAACCCAAGAAGAAATATTACGACTAAGATAATGCAGAATAAATTATAAGTAGCCTTTAAATGTTGTTAAACCGATACAATATAACAAACATCAAGTTTAATCTGCAGTTTTAACAAAGAATCCATTAAAAAGAGTCAAGTAGAGAATAAAATCTACTATCTTTTATGATTTAAAAGGTTTTTCATCACTTTTATCACCTGGACTCAAATTTTAATAAATAATCCACATCATCGAATCACCCTCGCACTACTTACTTAATGATATTCTTTAAGATCACGACCACAATTATCCATGCACTCTAGGTCAAGAATATTTGTGTATTCATTAATGGTCACGATCACGCCAACAATCGTCCATCAACGCACTACGCGCCAACGAGGACTTTTACCACATCATTTGTAATATTACTACGGCCACGACATACACCGGATAATTCCCATCATAATCATACCAAGTCCATCTATGCACTACAGCCATGTATTTGACTTTCAATAAAATATAAACACGAGGATGATGACAATGATATAAGAATTCAATAAAACAAGTTCAAGAATTAATTTATCCAGAACCAATAACGCCCAAACCACAACACATGATCATCGCTTTGAGAGTAAAATTCAAGAATGATCGTAAGAATATTTCCATGAAAAGATATTTGGATGAAGCTTGAAATATCAAGGATATTCCACTAATTTCATGGAGTATAAGTCAAAGTTTTAACCAACCGAGTATAATAAAGAATGGAATAACAAAAGAAATCACCACGATGCGATAGATCGCAAGCAGTCAGTTAGACCCCAACTTTTATAAATAAAGATGAATTTTCTATAAATATTATTTTTGAATATTATGGAGTAAATTTGATATAATGTTATAGTTGTGGGTAATATTTATAAACTTTGCAAAGTAAGCAAGTTGTTATAAAATATTCGTTTTAATTGAAAATATTCTTTTGTTTGGGAATATTCAGACGACCAAGACAATCATCAGTGGACCCCATTAATGGAATTATTGTTTGATTGAAAAACGACAAAATACTTTTTATGAAAATAACGGTGGAGGTGTTACCGTTAAAACATTGAACTACCCTTTAGTAAAAAGTACAATGAATACGCTTGGTTGCAGATAGAAGACACGGTATTGATTATCGATGCTTACGTGAGAAGTCACTCACCTATACTCAATTATTGCTACATTAATTCTTTGCATCATATCTCTTATATTATCGATTCAATTATTGTCACAAAGATTATCTCAGATAATATGTTATATTATTAAATCAATAATTGAGATGATTTAGTTATAAATGATTAATAATTGTTGAAAGATTAAATATGTGTTGATTAAAATAAAATGATTTGTGGTAATATTTATTCAATCCTCATGTATATAAAGAGTCTATTATGAGAGCGTTTGTGGTAAGTTTGGTTATTTTATGAGGGGCCCATATGTCATCATCTAAGAGTCTCTTCTTCAATAGTAATTACCTTCGTCAATAGTAATTACCTTTACCAGACGTTAAACCACTTGCCATTTCATATTACAGGCGTCGAACCAATTGTCGTTTCACATTACAGGCGTCAAACCACTTGGTGTTTCACATTACAGGCGTCAAACCACTTTTCTTTTTACATCACCAGTAGATCTTATTTCATTGAAAATACTTGCATTTGACATGATTCTAGGGATTGATTGGTTAACTACTCGTCATGCAAAAATTGATTATTTTCGTAAGGTTGTTAGCTTTCATATTCCTAATCAACCTATTATGCTAATTCAAGCGACCAAACCATTAAAATCAATCACTATCATCTCAAGCCATAAAGCTATTCGCTTATCGAAAAACGGATGTCAAGCTTTCTTAGCTCATGTCACGATTTAAACAAAATACGCCAATTTTGAACGATATTTCTATTGTTAATAAATTTCCGACGATTCCCCAAGAACTTCCCCGCCTACCCCCGAGCGTGAAATCAATTTTGTATCAACCTCAACCCGGTAAAAACCCATTTCCAAAGCCCCATATCGAATGGCTCTTATCAACTTCGTGAGTTAAAGACCCAACCGCAGGAATTGTTAGACATCGGCTTTATTCATCCTAGTACTTCTCCTCGGGTGCTCCTGCTCTATTCGTGAAGAAGAAAGATGGCGTATGCGATTTTGTATTGGTTATCGGGAGTCAAATCATGTCACCATCAAAAATAGGTATCCATTGCCACGTATTGATGACCTTTTCGACCAACAGAAGGAGCCAAATTCTTTTCAAAGATCGATCTTCGCTCCGGATATCACCAATTGAAGATTAGAACCGATGACATTCCAAAGACGGCTTTAACTCCTAGACGGCAATATGAATTCCTAGTCATGTCTTTTGGATTAACTAATGTTCCTGCCGCTTTCATGGATATGATGAACCGAGTATTCAAGGAATATTTGGATCACTTTGTGGTCGCCTTTATCGATGACATCTTTATTTATTCCAAAAGCCGTGAAGATCATGAGCAACACTTGAGGTCGACACTCAAGACCCCAACTTATTATTAATGAAATTTAATTTTCTATTTATTATTTTGAAATAGTAAGGGTCGATGATGATTAATGTGATAATTAGGGTAAAATACGCAAATATTTCAAAATAAAGTCAAGTGGTTATAAAATATTCATTGTTGTTTTAATTTATTCGTTTCGTCGTGGAATATTCGTAAAATATCGTTCGCTTTATAAAATATTCGTCACGACTTCGCAAGCATATTCGTGATGCAATGTGTGGGCCCCATAACTGGGGCCCCAAAGCGATATCGATGAAGAAAACGACAAATATAAGTCAAGTTAAAAAATAATCTACAGAAGTTGTTACCATTAATAATACCGTTAAAATACTCTGGGTTAAAACACAAGAAGATTACCAGATTGCACCAATTATTATTTCTTACGTAAGAAGGCACTACTCAATAATGGTTACAGTAATTATCGCTCAAAGATTTTATCGATTCAATAATCACGCATATGATATTTTATATCATTGTTGTTTCAATAATCATTATTACACAATATTTTTCATTATCGGCTAATAATTCATATTATCCTCAATAATATTATTAGATAACATTATTGGCAATGTCTAGAAAGTTCTCGCCTAAGGAGAGGTTTGTCACCTAATCATACCACCAAGAAGAGAGAAATTTTATCGAAAGCCCTCTTTCCTGAACCGCCTCGTCACAATATCAGGATTCTCAGAATATTATTTGTGAATAATTAATTATTGATTCATATGATGAGGAAAATATTGATTTTATGTGGATATAGATGGAGAAAAATTTTTAATGTGACAATTGTTGAAAATTGAAATTTTATCTTTTCTCGATAAAATAATTCATTTATATATTATTATATTTTAATAATATAATAATGGTGATATTTTTACAAATCGAATGTGGGATATATGAGTATACGAGGAGGAAGAGTATTTTTTGTTGCAATAAATGTTTAAAACATGTTAAATATGCTCATGGACCCCATTTATCGAATCGAAATTTGATTATAAATGTAAAATCGCCTGCTTGTGGATTTCTTGGCCAATTTCGCTTTGGAATTTGGAAAACTTTCTTCTCGCAAAGTTGTAGAGAATTGAATTTCCTATAAAAACTCGCGAGATTCAATTTTCTGATAAAAGGGCTATTTATTATGAATTATCATGTTCAAATTCTAAATAATTGATTTTTGAAGTTTTAATTATTTTAAATAATAAAAAACGTTTTTGATTTGTTTGGTAGACTTATTTGTTGTCAAGCATGGCTGAATTCAGATCATAGATTGTGTGCGAGGAATTTTATATATATATATTAATATTATATTAAATTTTCTCTTTTTGTGTTCTAAGCAATTTCCTATAAATAGGTGCTTAGGTTAGAATTGAAAATCACACCGTAAACTCAAGTTTTCTCTCTATATTATCGAGCGTATTCTTGTGAGTATTTTGAGAGTATAATTTGAGTATTGCTATTCTAAGCAAGTTCAAGTCATAGCCTATATCCTGTTTCAAATGTAAGACTGATCTTCGAGGTAAGTGGATATTATTTTTTTTCAAATGATATTATTTCTTCAATATCATTATGTTGAAATATCGATCCAAGTTTTTATCAAATTTGGAACTTTTGGTGCTCTGAGTTACTATTCACGATACTAAGACTATTCACGATACTTACACTATTCACTTAATACTTAAGACTATTCATCTAAAAATGAAAATTTTTCTTTTCGTCTAAAATATCTATTCGGATACTAGCTTGATCAGATCCATGTTTTGATCATTCTCGAATTTTACACCACCGCGATTATTTTTGAGGTATTTTTGACGTGAATAAAACAAAAGTACTAATCCTTAATCCTTAATCCTCATTTTTGTTTTCACCGATTCGCTTTTTTAAAAATATTTTCATCATCTTCACCTTAAATGATGATATTATGGAATATCTTCGCCCCAGTAGTAAAAAAAAGATGAATGATTTCAAGAATATCTTCGGCCTCAGAGTGCAAAGATGAACAGTGTTTTTAGATGAACACGACTTAATCGATGAATATCTTCGCCTCAGAAGTAAAAAGATGAATATTTGATTCCGTATATATATCGATTGATGTTACAGGATAAAAGATAGACGATGAACTTTTAAATTCATACATGGAAGATAGTAGTTTGCATTCTCTACTTAACTCTTCTAATGAATTATTATTTCACATCATGAATATTGATTTAAAATTTGTCATCTATCAGATTCTATTAGATTTTTCCCGTCAAGACTAACGATAATTTGTCAGATATTATCTTAGTCATAATATTCTTTATCGAAAGCTAGTGAGCTCACCCTTTTCCTTTTTGTTCCATTTTTCTCGTGAGGCTAGAATATAAATAGTACGTACGAGCTGGGTAAATGGAATGAAGGTTCTAGAGAGAGTTGTTTAGTAGTCCTCACCATTTTGTAAAATAATGTATCAATAAATGTGATGAGGATTTATTTGAGTATAGATATTGTCTGTAAGATAATATTTGTATTTAAACTCACGCTTTATCGTCAGTAATAATAAAGTTGTAGTTGCTTCGCATCACGATCGACAACTCGTAATGGGTGATGTATACCTATTTTGGGGGGCGCCACAAATGGTATCGTAGCTAGGATACGATCTCCCAAGCGAGATCTGGAAATGTAACTAGAGGGAGAGACGAAAAATCCTTCGCTAGTGTGTCCTACCTAAGCTTATTTGTTAGTCGGTCAAGATATAGGATATTATGTGATATATTGATTTCTTTAATTAACCCTTGCTTTTACGACAAAGATTTGAGAATGTCGAATCGAGAATATTAACAATGGAAATGAGACCGTGGAGACGCCTGTACTCACCAACGAGGAGAACGCAACAACAGTCGGGCAATGTTCCTCCCGTGAACAAACACCATCGAAAGCGATGATGAACGAGGGATGTTTAGAAGTTTTTTGCAGCTCACGCAAAATCGCATTTGGAGACTCGTGTTCAAAATACAGAGGAAATGATAAGAATTACCAAGTTGTCACAAATGCAAGCAGCTCAAAGAGTCAGGGACCACCGTAATTTAAGGGAAAGCCAGATCCGATCACGGCATGAAAACACGGGTCAAGCAAATTACCAAGATATTCGATGTCTCGGGGATGCACGGAGGAACAGAAGGTTCCATTCGCCACCTTTATGTTCCGCGGCGAGGCATCATCGGTGGGAGTCTCAGGAAGCGCACTCCATCCAAATTTCGCACTCAAAGATGTCTCGGGAGACGCTTTCAGAAAGCTATTTAATGACAAATACTTTCCTCGAAAAGTGTTCACTATACGAAGGAAGTGGAGTTCATCGATTGAACAAAACAACACGACGACGTCTCAAAGACGAGGCAAAGTTTGCAGAGTTATCCAGTTCAGACCTCATTCGGTGGAGAATGAGGAACGATGACGCGGATGTTTCGAGAGGTTTGAAACCCTATACGATAAATATCTCATTTCTCATAAATTTTCTCTATTCGTATGTTGTTATAATGTGGCTCAATTGTTAGAGCGAGATAACGAGTATATTCAACCAAGGGACCATAACCAGTGATCGCACTGTAGATAAAGCAACAATGTAATAATGATAACCAAATGAGAAAGAAATGAGACGGACAAAATGGTAACCACTCGTGGTAATCATGGCCATGAAAATAGAAGAAGCGAGTCAGAGGAGATTTTAAAAAGAGGAGATTTAACAACGACTATGTGAAGACGACAAAGGCTTAAGAAGAATCGGTTCTAAGGGAGAGAACGACCACCCATTATATGCTACAAATGCGAAAAGAGGGACATATCACCCAAACCGCCCACAACAGCTCAAGGTATGCTATAATTGTGGAAAGGAAGGACATATCGCCGAGATCAGACGCAGAATAAAACCTAGTTCAATGGGGATTTATGACTCAAAAGATCGTCCCCTAAAAGTCAAAGTCAACGATTCCGGAAGAGCGCTTTGTCAGACCGGTCAAAATGCGAGAAACCCAAACGAGGTGATCACGGTAAGCTATTTATAAATTCTCAAGTTTATACCTTACTTGATACCGGCATACCCATTCATTTATCTCTCCGCATGCGCTCAACGCTTAAACTCGACCGAGAAATTAGACTTCGACCTATCTCGTGGAAACTCCGCTAGAGAAACTTTCATCACATCCACCGCTTATAAATCTTGTTTGATTCAAGTCAGCACCATCACCTTACCCGTCAACCTTATCTCTTTAAAGATACTTGCTTTTGATGTGATTTTGGGATCGATCGTTAACTACTCATCATGCCAAAATTGATTGTTTTCGTAAGGTCATTAGTTTTCATATTCCTAACCAACCCGTTGTATTTAATTCAAGCAACTAAACCATTAAAATCAATCACTATCATATCTAATCATAAAGCTATTCGCTTATCAAAAACTGATGTCAAGCTTTCTTAGCCCATGTTATGGATTTGAATAAAGACACGCCAAATTTGAATAATATTCCCGTTGTTATCGACTTTCCCGACGATTTCAAGAACTTCCCGCCTACCCCGTAACGTGAAGTCAATTCTTTATCGATCTCAACCCGCACAAAGCCCATTTCTAAAACCCCATATCGAATGGCTCCTATCAACTTCAGAGTTAAAGGTCCAACTACAGAATTGTTGGACATCTGCTTTCATCTGGCCCTAAGACATCTCCTCGGGGTGCTCCTGCTTTATTCAGAAAGAAGAAAGACGGAGTAGTATGCGATTTTGTATCGACTATCTGAATCGAACCATGTCACCATCAAGAATAGTATCCTCACCTCGATTGATGACTTGTTTGACCAAATAAGGGGGCACAATTCTTTTCAAAATCGATCTTCGCTCGATATCATCACCAAGATTAGAATCGAGGATATTCCAAAGACCGCCTTCGTAACCCCAGATGGGCATTATGAATTTTAGTCATGTCTTTCTGACTAACTAATGCTCCTCGCGCTTTCATGGATACGATGAACCGAGTATTCAAGGAATATTTGATCAATTCGTTGTCAGTTTTTATCACGACATCCTCATATATTCCAAAAGTCGTGAAGATCATGAGCACCATTTGAAGTCGGTACTCCAAAGGCTTCGTGAAAACCAACTATATGCCAAATTGAAGAAATGCGAGTTCGCTTGAGGAAGTAGCATTTCTCGGGCACGTGGTGTCAAAACACGGAGTATCCGCTGATCCGACGAAGATCAAGCAATACAAAGTCGGAGCAACCAAGTCTCATGATCAAGTACGAGTTTTTTGGGCTTAATGTTATTATCTGAGATTCGTGGAAGGGTTTTCTAATCGCTACTCCATTAACCCAAATTTAACTCTAAGGATACAAAATTCGCTTGGAGTGAAGAATGCGAGAAGAGTTTCCAAGAGCTTAAGAGGAGACTTATTTCTAAGACTGCTCTAACAATACCATCCGTCTTCTGATGGATTTGTTATCTACAAATGATGCTGCTCGTGCAAAGGGTTAGGATGTGTTCTCATGCAACGGGGAAAGTCATAGCCTACGCCTCGCGATAACTTAAAGAGTATGAGAGGAATTATCCTACCATGATCTAGAGTCAAGCAATGCTTTCACGCTTAAAGATATGGAGGCACTATCTATACGGGGAGAAAGTGGAGATATATTCGCACCATAAAAGCCTTTAAATATTTCTTCACTCAAAAGAACTCAACACGCGGCAAATGACGCTGGTTCTCGAGCTATCGAAAGACTACGACCACACTATTCAATACCATCCCGAAAAGCTTAACGTAGTAATGACGCGCCGAGTAGAAGATCATATGCGAACGAAAAGTGATGATGTCAAGTATACGACAGAGCCAACTTTAATAGAAAAGTTAAGGTCGCTTTCAAGCCACCGAATCTTGAATGATGCGTATGAAGAAGAAAGTACAAGAAGGAGCTATTCCTAAGCGAGAATCGATGAAGAAGGAATACTTCGAGTCCACTCTAGACTTTCAGGTTCCTAACGACTGATTTGAAGTACAAGATTATGATGGAGGCACACAATACACCATTTGCAATCCATCCTCGAAGTACTAAAATGTATCGTGATCTTCGACATACATTTTGGTGGAACAATACGAAGAGAGAGATTGCAAAGTTTATCTCGATGTGTTTAACTCACTAACGTAAAGGCGAGCATCTAGTACCTAAGGGTCCGCTAGAACCACTTGAGATTCCAAATGGAAGTGGAAACACATTACCATGGATTTCACATGTCTTCTTCCTACTATTTCTCAAGGCATCAATGCTATTTGGGTTATCATTGATAGATTAACCAAGTCCGCTTTCATTTCTCGCCGACACGGAGACTTATTCCTCGAACGCCTTGCTAGTATGTGACGTGAATGAAATTGTGAGGTCAGTACGGCATGCCCAGATCCATAGTTTTGATCGCGACCCAAGATTCACTTCAAGATTTTCGGGTTAGCTTGCAAAAAGCTATGGCACGGATTTATTTATTTAGTTCGCAGATACCATCCCCAAACCACGGACAATCGAGAGGACTATTCAAACTCTCAAGATTTATTAAGACTCGTGGTCCTGTAGACTTCAAGGGCAATTGATAAGTATTTACCATCAGGAATTCTCCTACAACAACAGCTATCGTGCAAGTATAGTGTGGCTCCATTCAAGCATTATATGGACGAAAATGTCGCTTCCAATATGTTGGGATGAGGTGGGTGAAGCAACATTGTTGGGACCCGAAAGTTAAGACGTATTTACTCACCGAAAAGATTCAAATGATTCGACAACGATACAAACCAAGACAAGATCGACAAAAGAGTTATGCGATCTTCATCGAAAGGACGGGAATTTAGTGTAGGGGATCATGATTGTCATGAGTCGCTCCACGGAAGGGAGTTACAAGATTCAAGAGAGGAAAGCTCAATCCACGATTTATCGTCCATTTCAAATTCTCGACCGAGTAGGAAATGTAGCCTATAGACTCATGCTACATTCTCCAAGTATGTCTCGTGTTTCATAATGTGTTTCATATATCCGATTTCAGAATATGTGAAAGACCCAACCACGCTATAGAAATTAGAACCGATTTAAATAGCCAAGACTTAACGATGAGGAGGTACCACAAGATCTTGATAGAAGGAGCATGTCCTACGCCAAGAAAGGTCATACCACAAGTTAAAGTTTTGTGGAGGAATCATGCTATAGAGGAAATGACCGAATTGAAACTAAATGAAAGCGAGGTATCCTCACCTTTTCAAACACTGTGTACGTGACGCCAATTTCGAGGACGAAATTTCATAAGGAGGGAGGTCAGAAGACCCCAACTTATTATTAATGAAATTTAATTTTCTATTTATTATTTTGAAATAAGTAAGGGTTCGATGTGATTAATGTGGATAGTTAGGGGTAAAATACGCAAATATTTCAAAATAAGCAAGTGGTTATAAAATATTCATCATTGCTTTGGAATATTCGTCATCGTGGAATATTCAGATCGCTTGGGAATATTCGTATTTACCTGCCAGCAAAAATGCCCCAGGGCCCCATAACTAAAAGCGATCGATGAAGAAAAAACGACAAATATAAGTCAAGTTAAAAATAACTACAGAAGTTGTTACCATTAATACCGTTAAAATACTCTATGGTTAAAACACAAGAAGACACCAGATTGCACCAATTATCGATTCTTACGTAAGAAGGCACTACTCAATAATGGTTACAGTAATTACTGCTCAAAGATTTTATCGATTCAATAATTGTCACGCTGATATATTTTATATCATTGTTGTTTCAATAATCATTATTACACAATATTTTTCATTATCGGCAATAATTCATATTATCCTAATAATATTATTAGATAACATTATTGGCAATGTCTAGAAAGTTCTGCCTAAGGAGAGGTTTGGTCACCTAATCATGCCAAGAAGAGAGAAATTTTATCGAAAGCCCCTTCCCTGAACCCGCCTCATGTCAATATCAGGATTCTCAGAATATTATTTGTGAATAATTAATTATCGATTCATATGATGAGGAAAATATTGATTTTATGTGGATATAGATGGAGAAAATTTTAATGTGACAATTGTTGAAAATTGAAATTTTATCTTTTTCTCGATAAGATAATATTTAAATATATTATTATATTTTAATAATATAATAATGGTGATATTTTTACAACGAATGTGGGATATATGAGTATACGAGGAGGAAGAGTATTTTTTTGTTGCAATAAATGTTTAAAACATGTTAAACATGCTCTGCGGACCCCATTTATCGACCGAAATTTGATTATAAATTTCAGAAATCGCCTCGCTTGTGGATTTCGGCCAATTTCTGCTTTGAATTTGGAAAACTTTCTTCTTCTGCAAAGTTGTAGAGAATTGAATTTCCTATAAAAACTCAAGCGAGATTCAATTTTCTCGATAAAAGGGCTATTTATTATGAATTATCAATGTTCAAATTCCTAATAATTGATTTTTGGAAGTTTTAATTATTTTAAATAATAAAAACGTTTTTGATTTGTTTGGTAGACTTATTTGTTGTCAAGCATGGCTGAATTCAGATCATATATTGTGTGCGAGGAGAATTTATATATATATATATTAATATTATATTAAATTTTCTCGCTTTCGTGTTCTAAGCAATTTCCTATAAATAGGTGCTTAGTTAGAAATTGAAAATCACACCGTAAATCAAGTTTTCTCTCTATATTATCGAGCGATTCTTGTGAGTATTTTGAGTATAATTTGAGTATTGCTATTCTAAGCAAGTTCAAGTCATAGCCTATATCCTGTTTTTCAAATTTGTAAGACCGATCTTTCGAGGTAAGTGGATATTATTTTTTTTCAGAATGATATTATTTCTTCAATATCATTATGTTGAAATATCGATCCAAGTTTTTATCAAATTTGGAACTTTTGGTGCTCTGAGTTACTATATTCACGATACTCAAGACTATTCACGATACTACACTATTATTCACGTATATTAAGACTATTCATCTAAAAATGAAAATTTTTCTTTTCGTCTAAAATATCTATTCGGATACTAGCTTTGATCAGATCCATGTTTTGATCATTCTTGAATTTTACACCACCGCGATTATTTTTGAGGTATTTTTGACGTGAATAAAACAAAGTACTAATCCTTAATCCTTAATCCTCACTATTTTGTTTCACCGATTCGCTTTTTTAAAATATTTTTCATCATCTTCACCTTAAATGATGATATTATGGAATATCTTCGGCCCAGAAGTAAAGATGAATGATTTCAAGAATATCTTCGCCTCAGAGTAAAGATGAATGTGTGTTTAGATTTAATACGACTTAATCGATGAATATCTTCGCCCAGAGTAAAAAGATGAATATTTGATTCCGTATATATATCGATTGATGTTAGTGGATAAAAGATAGACGATGAACTTTTAAATTCATACATGGAAGATAGTAGTTTGCATTCTCTACTTAACTCTTCTAATGAATTATTATTTCACCATGTAATATTGATTTAAAATTTGTTGCCTCATCAGATTCTATTAGATTTTTCCCTCGTCAAGACTAACGATAATTTGTCAGATATTATCTTAGTCATAATATTCTTTATCGAGCTAGTTGAGCTCACCCTTTTCCTTTTTGTTCCATTTTTCTCGTGAGGCTAGAATATAAATGAAAGTACGTAGCCTGGGTAATGGAATGAAGGTTCTAGAGAGAGTTGTTTAGTAGTCCTCACCATTTTTGTAAAATAATGTATCAATAAATGTGATGAGGATTTATTTGAGTATAGATATTGTCTGTAAGATAATATTTGTATTTAAACTCACAGCTTTATCATTGTAATAATAAAGTTGTAGAATTGTTTCGCACTATGTATCGACAACTCGTAATGGGTGATGTATACCTATTCTTGGGGAAGTGTACACTACGCTACTCAAGACAACTCAAAGAATGGAGAGAACGAGAAAGTTGTTGTTTTAAAGATTGGAGGCATTACTTGTATGGGGAGAAGCGTGAGATCTTTACGGATCATAAAAGCCTCTCAAATATCTTTTACTCAAAAGGAACTCAACATGCGACAAAGATCATTTGAATGAAAGATTATGATTATACCATCCAATACCATCCCCGAAAAGCGTAACGTAGTAATGCGACGATTTGTAAGATTGATGCGTAAGACGAAAAGCGATATTGTCAAACGAAAGTCCCATTTTGTGTGACTCGAAAGGATGGAGATAGAGTTAAAGACTTCAGACCCACGCGATGATGGCAATATACGAAGAAACTGACTTTAATCGATAAAGTTAAAGTAGTGTTGTTTATTCGAGCTGCTCGATGTCTAACTTGTCAAGTAAGTTAATCGAAAGTTAAAGTCAACTCCGCACTTTGTGTTCAACGACATTCAAAGTATAAAATCAAAAGAGTCAACACACCGCTTGATCCATCCCAGAGTACCAAAATATATCACTATTCATCATACATTTTGGTGGAGCAATATGAAGAGAGAGATAGTGTTGTTTATCTCAAGGTGTCTAACTTGTCAACGAAGTTAAAGCGGACATCAAATACCAAAAGGTCCATTTCAAATTCCATAATGGAAGTGGAGCACATTACCAATGGATTTCATTACCGGTTTCCTAAGGTTTCTCAAGGCATAGATGCGATTTGTGTCATTGTTGATAGATTGACCAACTCTCTCATTTTTGCTTTACCAATACGAGAAACTTATACACTTGAACGCCTTGCTCAGATGTACATAAATGAGATTGTAGAAGATCAAGATAAGATGCCGCAGATCCATAGTTTCTCGATCGAGACCCAAGATTCACTTCATGATTTTGGGTTAGTTTGCAAAAAGCTATGGGCACGCACTTCACGATTTAGCTCGACATATCATCCATGTATTTTACGGTACAATCATTGGTGGACCCTAATAACTAATTATTATTTGATCGGATTGAAAACGAATAAAATACTTTATGAAAATAACGGCAAGGTGTTACCGTTAAAACCGCTGAACTATCCTAATTAATAAAGTACAAGAATACGCGTGGTTGCATAAGAACACACTCAGATTGATTATTGATGCTTACGTGAGAAGTCACTCACGGCTATACTCAATTATTACTACAATAATTCTTTGATTATATCTCTTATATTATTGATTCAATTATCACACAAGATTATCTCAGATAATATGTTATATTATTAAATCAATAATTGAGACGACAAGTTATAAATGATTAATAATTGTTGAAAGATTAAATATGTGTTGATTAAAAATAAAATGATTTGTGGTAATATTTATTCAATCCTTGATGTATATAAAGAGTCTATTATGAGACGTTTATGGTAAGTTTGGTTATTTTATGAGGGGCCCATATGTCATCATCTAAGAGTCTCTTCGTCAATAGTAATTACCTTCGTCAATAGTAATTACCTTCGTCAATAGTAATTATCTTTACCAGACGTCAAACCACTTGTCGTTTCATATTACAGGCGTCGAACCAATTGTCGTTTCACATTACAGGCGTCAAACCACTTGGTGTTTCACATTACAGCGCGTCGCCACTTTTCTTTTCACATCACCAAATACAAGCCACTCGCTTTTTCACATTTCAAGTGCTAAGCTAGAAATCTTCTATAAATAGAGGCCTAATACTTCATTATTTTCACGAATTCATTCAAGCTTATAGAGAGAGAAAGTATAGAGAGAATAAGAGAAAGAAGAAGAGTATTCTGCTACTACACTATCATGCAAGATATTCAATCTATTACTAATGTAAGGGGTGTTATTCATTCTTATTCATGAAGAGAAATGTTGTTATTCAATTGCTCATTATTTTGTTGAAATAACCAGTATACGCGGTTTACCCTATACTTGGTGACATTCTTCTATTATTCTCGTTGGAACATCCTGTCATGTATTTTTTACACCGACCGGTTCCGCTCTTTATTATTATTCTGTTGAACATCTTTGTTCATGTGTTTTACACACCTTGGTTCCGCCTTTTTTATTATTATTCTTTTGGAACATCCCGTCTGCAAGTGTTTTTTACGCAACTCGGTTCCATTCTTTATTATTCGCTGAATATCCTCGTCATGCATGCGCTTTATTTACGACTGACCGGGTTCCGTTATTTATTATTCTCGTTGGAATAACTCACCTGTCTGCGGTCTATCGCATCCATGGTGATTTCTTTTGTTATTCTATTCTTTATTATACTCATTTATTAAAACTTTGACTTCTATACTCCATGAAATTAGTGGAATATCTTTGATATTTGCGCTTCATCTAAAGATCTTTTCATGGAAATATTCTTCCGATCATTCTTGAATTTTACTCTACAAAAGCAAGATCGTGTTGACAATTTGGACATTATTAGTCCCGGATAAATTAATTCTTGAACTTGTTTTATTGAATTCTTATATCATTGTCATCATCCTCATGTTTATATTATGTTGAAAGTCATTTGTGGCTCAGAGTGCATGGATGGACTTGGTATGATTATGACCGTGGATTATTCTTGTAAATCATGATCGTAATGTTACAAATGATGTGGTAAAAGTCATCATTGGTCTGTAGTGTATCGATGGACGATTCTTTGGCATGATCATGGCCATTAATGAATACACAAATGTCCTCGGGTCAGAAGTGCATGGATAATTTGTGGTCGTGATACTAAATAATATCCTCGTCAGTAGTGCGCAGGGGTGATTCGATGATGTGAATTTTTATTGTCGAGTCCCAACGATAAAAGTCATGAAAACCTTTTAAATCATAAAAGATATTAGATTTTATTCTCTACTGACTCTTTTAATGGATTTCTTGTTCACCGCAGCTTAAACTTGATGTTGTTATATTTTATCGCTTAACAACATCGTTGAAGGCTAACAATAATTTATTCTCGCATTATCTTAGTCATAATATTTCTTACTAGGCTAGTTGAGCTCACCCTTTTCTTTCACCGTTTTCTTCGTGAAATGAGAACATAAAGCAGGACTAGCTCGGGAACGGCTTGACGGGCCGGAAGGATATGATTAGTAGTCCTCACTATTCAGTGAAATAGTGTGTTAATAATTGTAATGAGGACTCCTTTTGAGTTTGTATGATCTCTAATAGACAATAATTGTATTCAAACTCGCAGTTATGTTTTGTCGTATTGTACACGAGAGTTGTATTTGAATTTTGTACCATGTATCTGACGACCCAAGATGGGTGATGTAAACCTAATTTTGGAGGCATCACACAGGTTATTCCAACAGAATAATAAATAATGGAACCAGTCCCACAGAAAACGTATGCATGTGATATATCCAATGTAATAATAAAGAATGGAACTGTCCGTCCAAAAAACGCATGCATACACGTATATATCCAATGTAATAATAAAGATCGAACTGTGTCCCACCAGAAAACGCATGCATGTGATATTCCAAATGTAATAATAAAGACTAGAATAATGTAAGAATTTCACCAAGTATAGGTAGTTTCACAGATACAAAGTTATTCCAATGTAATAATAAATAATGGAATAACAAAAGTTCTCTTCATGAATACAAAAGAAATAACACCCTTACATTAGTAGGAGATTGAATATCGCAGAGAGTGTAAGAATGTATAATACTCTTCTTCTTTCTCTTTATTCTCTATACTTTCTCTCTCTATAGCTTGAATGAATTCGTGAAAAAATAATGAAGAACTAGGCCTCTATTTATAGAAGATTTCTAGCTTAAGACTTGAAATGAAAAAGGCAAGCGGCATTGACGACCGTGATGTGAAAAGAAAAGTGGTTCGACGCTCCTGTAATGTGAAACACCAAGTGGTTTGACGCTCGTAATATGAAACACCAAGTGGTTTCGACACCAGAATGTGAAACACCAAGTGTGTTAGTTCCTAGTAGTACAAGTTATCTGTAAGGGGGGGGTTAAATAGATATTTGAAAATCTTTCATTTTTAAACTTGTTTCTAGATAATGATTAAAACTTAGCGGAATTAGTATTTGTTTTAATCTTCTTTACCAAGCAATGGAGTTATGTGCGAGTAAAGGCGCTTATAGCAGAGATATAGCATGAATGTAAATGACACATTGTTTTTTAAGTGGTTCGAGCACTCAAAGCTCCTAGTCCACTCTTCTTCTACTCAACGAGTAAGATATCCACTAAGGATGCCTTTTATAATCTTCCTAATCACACAGATTCCTTCTGCACCAGGCAGCCAGCCCAGAACTTCTAGTTCACTCTTGAACTTTTCAAGTCCAAAGAGACTTGGCTTTCTTACGCTTCACTAAAAACTCTTCAAGTCCAAAGCAGACTTGGTACTCTTCTTCAGTTGATTGATAGTTGTTGAGTTCTTGATGGTTGCTACTCACTCGCTATGTAAGCACTTGTTCTAAAGAAATGAGTAACTGAGTAAGCTTTGCAATATCTCAGATCGTAGAGTCGAGCTTGAGAGAGATGTTCACGTTGTTTGTTTAATGCTTGCTTTTTTCTCTCTCATCCGTCTGATCTCAGATATATGTGATGTTGAAAACAATCCGCTGGATCCATCCGCCAGTGGCATTAAATGCGTCTCAACTTTCTCATCATCGTGATGGAGACATTTCGCACATCTTCTCGATTTCAGATTCGCGCCCACCGACACGCAGCAGTCGCTTTCTCTTACCTCCCGTAAAAGGTGTTTTCCCTCTCTTACCCATGGTACTATCATTAGCTTCTTCAATATGTTTCTTTGTTGCATACTAAGGATATTTCATATATTCTGGACCGATGAGCACCGCAAAGATCTCGAGATCCATTCTTCACTTGTTGAAAACACAGTCACGAGGCTCGACATTTTCGACATGAGATGATGATGCTCTACGATTTGATCGTGGTGTTCTACGATTTAGATCGTAGAGTCTTTGACATCGCTGCACACTACGATGCTATCAATGAGAGCACACTATAATTTTCCTTAAACCCTTGCACACTACGATCTTCTTCACTTGCTCGTGTTGTTGACTTTCACGCTCCCGAGAGCACACTACGATCGCCGACTTGTAAACTTCATGTTTCCTTCAAAGATACCGCGATCGTGGAGTTGGCTCTCGAAAACGTTGGGACCACTTCTACGATTTTCGAAGAGTCCCTTTAAAGGCGTACACACTACGATCTTCGTGCTCTACGCTTTTGCCTTGCTTGACTCTCGCAATGTCGATCGATTTGATGCACTACACTTTCTTCAAGACTAATCTATTACATCTTAAGATCAACTTAATAGCTTTTGATCTTTCTATCTATACATTCTTTATCGTAATGGTACACGCTGAAAGATTAGAGCAACCTAACAACTTTGATCTATCACTAAGTCCTCAGACATATATTCATTTAAGGACCTTATAAATAATCATGAACATATACATTAAAACATCAAATCATAATATGCATTCTCCCAACAATCTCCCCTATTTGATGTCGACATAACCAAGGAGATTTGTTGTCATGATTATTAGTGACTAGATGCATTTGCAGGAAATTTAAACACGACTTAGTATTTCAAACGAGCAAATTTAAATTTCTAGAGAATAAGCATGAATTTATCAATGATCGTAAGATATTACAATTCAAAGATTACATCAATAGAAAATTTAAGTTTCAATTTATCTCTTTTCCTCGACCTCTTTAGTGGAGGTGGGTCATGCGTATTCTCACCCTTCTTCTTTTTTCTTTGAGCTTCCTCGTTCTTAGCTAACTCTTCCAAATTTCGCTTGAGACTTAGTAATGGATTCTCCTCACGCTCGCGTACATGAATCGCAGATCTCCAATTGGCATTCTTACGCATGACATGATACATCTTGTGAGTCGGATTTGACTCCTAACGGCTTAATGGTATAGCCATTACAATTCCTCGCCGATCGATCATTGAGTTTGACTATGGAATTGTCTTGCAGGGGACTTCGTGATGCTTGAGCATAAAATTGTCGCCTTCCCTTTCGAGTTCCACGACCTCCCCGACCTCCTCGATTTCCATTTGCTTTATTCTTCTCCCCTTTTATGTCAAAGATCAAGGGTTCAATATCTGGCAGACAATGATTAACTCCTTGACAAGCTCGCTCAATTGGCTTTGGGTTTGAAAGCGATGTCCTCTCTATTTTCCTTGATCTGCTTTTTCGATTTAGCTTTTTATTTTGGAGAACCGCCGTAATCATATCGTTATGCTTTCTCCCGATTTGCATAAGATTTCGGAAGTCGTAGTATGTAAGCCTTCAAGTTGAGGATGTTGTCCAAAGATAATTTTATGTCAAGGTCTTGGTGTTTCGCATTTCGAGAATAAATCTCTTTGCTTGTAAGCAAATTTTTGGAAGTGGATCTCATCTCCGTCTCACATACTCTTCTGAATTTCTTTGATAATTTCTTAGCCTCTTTCAGTAAGCTCAAGATTCATAGTGCTGTGGAAATTATTTGCAATACCGTGATCATTTGATTCAAATTTTGATATTGATGAGATCGTAGTGAGTTTCCAAACTTGCTTCTATAGATTTGACCATTTTCTCAGAGGTGTCTTTCAAGTCATCCTTGGTAGCGTGCTCGGGAGAGTATCATTTACTTGAGGATTGTTCATTTGAGGGGTTCTCGGTTGAGATTGATCTTGCAAATTGTAAAGAGCAAGATCAAGACCAAGTAATCATGTGATGAGGAGGATGGTATATCAAACCGGAGGGCTTGGGTTTGGATGTCCGAGATAGGTGACTCTCACGATTTCAATGTCGGATTCTACGATGTGGGCCGAGTCTTGAATCGTAGAGTTGGTGATTTATGGAAGCAGGTAGGGTCGACTTCTTTTGGTTCTTTAGTTATAGAATTTTGAGATTCTCAGAATCGAAACTGATTGAGTGGGTGAAGAATCACTTACATCCATCGAGAAAATTCATTGAATCGACTTAATGAAGATGATGGCAAGTGATTAACTTTGAAGAGATCGTGAATAGTCAATACCTCAAGTTTATCCTTAGACGAGGAATGGTCAGGTAAGCAACTTCTTGGCAAAGACGACTTTCCTCGAAATCTATTAGCCGTAATCGAGATTGCCGGATATTTCTTGAAGCTCCGTAACATGTGATCCCATGAGTTCGAGATTCGAGCTTGATGGTATGCCATCACGGGTAGTAGAAAACAATTTGAGTGTACAGATAGCTCCTAAATCCATCTTTCCTACTACACCGGATTTCAAGCTCATCATCATCATTATTTTTTTCTCTTCTTTAGTCTCTTCAAGATTTCATTATCTCAATGGTCTCTGGAAAGTTTGGCATCGATTCAACTTTATCTTGAAAGGGAACATCTTCTCGAGAGATCGAAACTCCCTCACTCACCGAACATCTTCTTGAACATCTTCGAGACTTCTTCCCCTCAAATAGGTGTGTACTCAATCATGAGAATTTCAGGATCTCCCCTCACCGGAGCATCATCCTCTTTATTTGCTTGGGGTTGTTTCTTTTTTAGAACACTCTTGCTTCCTTTTTCAAAGACCTTTTCATTCTAAAGAATATACTTCTCGACCAAATTTTCTTTTTGCTTTGGCTTGGTTTAGCCACAACTTCGGACTCTCTCGAGTCTTAGCTTTGTCATGTTGAATGCCCACTATTCTCAAGCAGCTTCTTCCATTTCTCGCCACACTTGGCCCGGTTTCAGAGAACAAAGAGACTCTACGATCAAGAAACTGCTGGTCTTTTAGACTTATGACCGCTTTTTCTTCTTTAGGATCTGTGATATGGTGGCTTGATCCTCTTCACTTTCTTCTTCTCATGCTGTTCTTCTTAGCCTCTTTAGAGTCTCTATATCCGAGGACTCTCACAGAATGTCATTGTAGACCCTCGAGGCTCTTTGATTTGTCTTGCCCTTTAGCTTTCTCTTGCTTTTGCTTTTTCCGCAATAGCAGAGGGTTTTCCTCATTCGCTTCTCCTTCTTCTTCAACTTCCCTTACAATGACATGTTTCCTGGAATGCTCGCTCTTCAGATCCCCGCCTTCCACCGACTCACCATCATTCTTACATACTCAAGCAGGTTCCTTTCCCAGTTCTTAAACAACTGTTGGGTTATTCTTCGATTAGGGTTGATGGCTTCTCCTTCATCATCCCCAATTTTGTCACCCAGTACAGATTGCAAAATGATACTTATGAAACGCCCATATAGCATCTTTAGAGGGCTTTTGATTTCTTCGAGTCGAGGATTGATCTTCGATCCACTCAAGTAATACACTCCATAGTTGAGTCAGATGCTATAAAATACGGCCATCATGAGCCTTAGTTGAGCTTCATTCATCGAGTCATGACCTCGAGCTCTTACAATGTATGTATTTCCTAATAATGTCACCCAAAATTCGCACTTTCAGGGAAACTCCTTCTTTGATCCTTTTACAGAGGGGTTTTTCTTGTGATGCATTTTCCTTAGACCTCTCTTGGAAGTTTATGTCATTTGAAGAATGGGGTGCCCTTCATTCTTGAAACCTAGGGCCGATTGAAGTCCTCTTCCTTAGTCTCATTTCTACTCCCTTTACTCGAGTAGTTATGGTGTTGTGTTCAAACACACCATTCTTATAGAACTCCTTCACTAGCTTGGGATAGATGAGTGTATCGGTGCTCAACGCCTCTTCGAGACCCGCCTTCTTAAGTAAGGCCAGCGTCTCGTGAATTTTTGGTGGAGCATTCTTGAACTCACAAGCAGAGTCTCAGAGTCTGAAATTATATTCAAGCAAATGCATTGATTCTCAGAGTTGAGAAGTGAGATACGATCGAGCTTTCTACTTATTTAGGGTTTTGCTTTGAGAGAGAGAGAGAACGGGAGATAATCTTTTGAACTTCGATTTCAAAACACGGCTTCAATTAGTACTTGAACTTCCTCTCTTTTTTTGACTTAGTGGGACAGTGTCGCCTTTTGCTCAGCTCTCGATTTTGATCGCAAGGTGAATGTACCGATTTTCCTCGCCTTTTCAGAGTCGAGGTATCCTTAGGAAGACTACGATCATTGAGGTAGTCTTATGTTCGCTGAGTCCGTCTCCGCGATAATGAGTCCGTCTCGCGCGTCGCTGAGTCCGATGATCAAGATTCGCTGAGTTTGTCCCGACGATCGTCGAGTCCGCCCCGCGATCGTCGAGTCTTTCTCGGCATCGTTGAGTCCGACCAAGATTCGCGAGTCTGCCATACGATCGTCGAGTCCGTCCGAATCCTTGTGATGAGTTTTTGATAAAGCATTCTTTTAAGGCAAATGGAAGGGCCAACCTCTTGAGAGATTCAAGGGTTAGGTTTGTTCTCGAGCTACCTCTTGAGAGATTGCCTTGTTATGAAGCTTGTCATCACAGGATGAGCTTTTGTCATCGCTTGAGTCTGCACTAAGATGGTTGAGTCCTTATACGATCGTTGAGGTAGTTGTCTGTTCACATTTCGACGATCGTGAACTTTCCTTAATCATGTCTACAATTCGAAGTTCAAATTTTATCTGCTATGGTTAGCACAATCTAGAGCATATATTTCATGGTCAGAGATTTAGCATTCCTAGCTCACTTATTAACTTATTAAATCTTGATTCATCTAATGGTTTTGTAAAAACATCAAATAAGTTAATTTTCAAAGTAGGGATATATTGTAAAGATATAGTTCTATTTTCGCATATGATCCCTAATGAAGTGATACTTTATTTCTATATGTTTGGTCCTAGAATGCATTTATGTGATTATGAGTTATTGCTATGGCACTTGTGTTATCACAATTGTATGGGAATAGATTTGAAATCGAACCCATAGTCACCTAGATGATTTCTCATCCATAGATCTCGAGTACAAAGAATGCCAAAGCAAAGAATATATTCAAATTTTCCGCAATTGAAGTAGACACCGAGTTTTGCTTTTTGCTAAACTAGACATAAGTCTGCTTTTCAAGAAGTTGATGAAAAGCCATCGGTACTTTTTTCTATCTATTTTCATCCCGCAAAATCAACATATCGTATCCTATTAGTTCAAATGAGGATTCCTCGGGATACCACAAACCCAAGTAGGTGTACCTCGAGATACCAAGATCCTCTTTACACCGCATAAGTGTGACTCTTTAGGGTTAGCCTCAAATCTAGCACATATGCATATTGCAAAACATTATATCTGGTCTCATCGGTAGTTAGGTATAAAAGAGACCCTATCATACCTCTCAGATTGCGTGATATCAATACTTTTACCTTTCTCATCCTTGTCAAGCTTGGTTGCAGGAGCAATTGGTATTTTCATGGGAGAGGCAGATTCCATGCCATACTTCTTTAAGAAGGTCTTTGATTTATTTGGCTTGGTTTATGAAAATCCCTTCTTCACCGCTTTACTTGCAGTTCCAAGGAAGAAGTTCAAATTTCACCCATCACGCTTTCATTTCAAACTTGCTCAGCATTAGCTTAGAGAGAATCTTCGTATAACTTTTCGTCAAGAGAACCAAAGATAATGTCATCAACATAGATTTGAACTAGTAAGACTTTGTCTTTATGCTTTCTAAGAAACAGTGTGGTATCTACTCTACCTCTAGTGAACCCATTTTCGATTAAGAAGTTAGTCAGTGTTTCATACCATGCTCTAGGTGCTTGTTTAAGACCATATAAGGCTTTATCTAATCTATAGGCACAATTTGAAAGAGATGGATTGATGAAACCTGGATGTTGATCTAAATAGACTTCTTCTTGGAGTTCTCCATTTAGAAATGCACTCTTAACATCCATCTGGAAGACTTTGAACTTCATGTGAGCCGCAAAGGCAAGAAAGATTTTGATGGCTTCTAGTCTGGAAATAGGTGCAAATGTCTCATCGTAGTAATCGATACCTTTCTTCTTGAGAATAACCCTTTTCCATTAATCTTGCCTTGTTTCGATTATGATCTCATCTTCATCCATTTTGTTTCAAGACCCATTTAGTTCCTATCACAGACGGCTCTTTTGGTCTTGGTACCAATCTCCATACTTTACTTCGCTCAAATTGGTCGAGCTCTTCCTGCATTGCTTTTCTATCCAAATTGAGTCTTCCATAAGCATCCTCTATCTTCTTTGCTCTCTATTTGTGATATGAAGCTTAGATAAAACATTCATTCCGAGTAGCAGCTCTTGTTTTGACTCTCGCACTCGATCTCCAATGATTAGATCCTCGAGTGTGATCTCTTGCCCATCTGTTACCAGCTGGGACATCTGTCCTGATGCCTTCCTTTCTTAAATTTTCAAGGACTATTTCTTCTTCTTGGAGTGGAGGCTCGCTGTCTTGGATGGACATCTCTACGATTTCATTATCATGCTTTCTACGATTTCATTATCCGCACTACGATCGTAGTGTTGAGCTCGACGATTTCATTCAGTAGTGTCCGCACTTTATCTATCATAGTGTCTTCGAGGCATTGCTTTCTAAGTCGGGCTTCATCAAAGATGATGTATTGAGACTTCGACATTCAAAGTGTCTTCTTCGTTAAACACCTCGTAAGCTTTCATTGCCCGTGGCATATCCAAGAAAAATCCTTCGTCGACTTGAAAATGAAATTTTGTCGACATCGCTTTCCATTGTTGAGAATATAGCATGACGCACATACCAAAGACACGGAAATAGTCGACACTCTGGCTTCCTTCCTTTCCACATTCAGAAGGTGTCTTCTTGATCGTAGAGTTAATTAATGATCTGCTCTCGTGTAGTAGATGCAAAGGTTGACTTCCGCCTTGTAATTATTCAGCAGACGAGTTGCTGCTAGTAGAGTCCTCCTAGCCTCTATCAGGGTTCTGTTCTTTCTTTCAGCAACTCTATTTTGTTGAGGAGTTCGTGGAGCTGAGAAGTTATGACTGATGCCATTGTCTGAGCAGAACTTGTCTATTTCTGAGAAATCGAATTCTCTTCCATGATCACTCCTTATGGCCTTGATTTTCTCTCCTTTCTCGTTCATCACCAGTCTGAACATCTTGATTAATTCGTAGTTTGTCTTATCCATCGAGGTTAAGAAAAATACCCACGTGAATCTGGTGTAGTCATCGACTATGACTAAAGAGAGTATCTTTTTCCTCCAAGACTAGTTGTTGGATTGGTCCAAAGAGATCCATGTGGAGCGGATGCAGAGGTTTGTCAATGGAGTCAAGCGCTTGCTTCGAATGAGCTTCGGTTTGCTTTCCAAGCTAGCGTGCATCGTATGGATTATCCACAATGTTGAACTTGGGTAGACCACCACGAGGTCTTTTGATGCCGCTTGACATGCTTTTAAAGTTTAAGTGAGACACTTCTATCTATAGCCACCATTTCTGACGCTTTTGCAGAAAACATATTGTCTCATCGTAGCTTAGTCGACCAAGATCTCACCGTGTAGACATTTCCTTCTCTTGTTCCGGCCACTTTTTACGGCAGATGTCTTTAAATCTCCGACTAGACATCGTTGTTGAGAAATGTTACTTGGTGACCCTTGTCGCAGAGTTGGTCGACACTTAGAAGGTCAGGTTGAGTCCTTCCACATAAACTACTTTCTTTGAAAGATACTGCACCATCGCCAATGAGAGCAAATCCTCTTGTCTCGCCTTTGAGCCGTTATCTCCAAAGACGACCGAGGACCCTCCTTTTTACATAGTTAGATAGTAGAGCTTTGTTCCCTGTCATATGCCTTGAGCATCCACTATCCAGATACCATGTTGATGTCGTGGAGCTCTTTTCCTGTCAAAACATTTGAACCTTCATTTTGGTACCCATATTTGTATGGGTCTTTCATTGTTAGTGCCTTTGGGGACCCAAATTTGTCTAATCTTGGGTCTCACATGCATGGAGTTATAATAACACTTTGTAGCCCTATGACTATATTTATTGCATATGAAACATCTATTATGATGCATGCCTATGTGTGTGTGGTGATTCATCTTCCACTTGGACTTGTGTGGTTCCTTAGTTAACCTTATGTTAAACTGATTCTCTTTCTTCCACGTGTTCTTAGGTTTCATAAATAGTGATGAGTGTGTCTTACCTCTACTGTACCTTCCTAGTTGACTCGTAGAGTTGGTTTTGCATGACTCTTCGATTCTTCGAGGTTGGTGAGTAGAGGTTGGGTTACTCTTCTCCTCTATGAAACCCAGACCAGCGTGAGATCCTCTACTTCTCTGAATATAACTAGAAACGGTAGAACAAGGTTGAACTGGCTCTTTCAACTGTGAGGATTTCACAAAGGCAATGCCTCTACCAGAACTTGAGGCATTACTGATACTAGTTTCCATTGTCTTTTCCACATAAGGTTCTGAGATGAATTCCCCAAGCTTGCACTGCTTCGTCTAATGTGCTTCTCCTCGACTAGAGAGTGCAGACCCATGGACGATGAGGATTTGTTCCATGTAGAGATAGTCTTCTAGATCCTCAACTTTAGAGGTTAGAATAGACTCTCTTTCAGGTATCGAGTGTGTTTATTCTGCTTTAAAGTTTCATTCTCAAATTTCAAGTTTGGAAAGAAGATTAGTACTTAGAAGGGTCAAGCTTTCAAGCTCTTCTTGAACTTTCTTCTTCTCCTCTCAAAAGTGAATGATCTTTAGACAAGACTCAACCACTTCATGTATTGATGTAGATCGCTGGTTATGCCATGCAAAGCGCTTCTTAAGTCATTTATATCTACATCAGGAAAATTAAAATCAAATACCTCATCGAGACTTACATCATGTATGTTTAGGCTTTGTTTGTCCTTTGCATGTTTGGCCATTAAGCACAAATTGGCCATATGTGGTTCTTCCTCATCTCTGGAGTCTGCATTTGAGTCATTATCCGAATCACTCCACGATCCTCCCAAGAACCGTGCCTTTGTCTCTTTTCTGAGGCCTCTTGGTTCCTTTGTATTCTTTCTTTGCATGAGATTTCTTCTTTAGTTCTTCTTTAATAGGCTTGTTGCAGTTGGCAATGAAATAACCAGGTTTCTTGCAGTTGTAGCATAAATCATTCATTTGTTCCTGGCTGACGTAGTTGCTGACTTTCTTTGGCTTGCCAGTTCTGCCTTGTCGCATGAACCTTCTTAGTCTCTTTACCAGCATAGCAAAGTCATCGTCATCGTCTTCATCGTCATCAAAGTCAATCTCAGTGATGACTTTTGATACACCTTCATTTGCCTTGAGAGCAACACCCTTATCCTTTCTTCTTCCTTCCGATAAGGTTTCAAAGCGTTGGGTCAACTCCAGGTTCAGAGGTCGAGATTTCCATACGCTTGTTGAATCGTCATCTCATTAAGATTCTTTGATTCTCTTATTGTTGTGGTCTTTGCATCCCACCTGCTCGGTAGGGCTCTCATGAACTTTATGGTTAGATCCTTTTTAGGATAGATCTTCTCATACACTCATAGAGATTTGAGCAGAACGTTGAATCTTTCATAGGTTGCTGTGACGCCCCCAAAATTAGGTATACGTCACCCATCTTGGGTCGCCACTTACATGGTACATAAATTCAAATACAACTTACTAATATAAGCTGTCAGTACAATACTTACATAACCGTGAGTTTGAATACAAATATTGTCTACTAGATATTATACAAACTCAACAGAGTCCTCATTACTACTATTATCACACTATTTCACCTGAATAGTGAGGACTACTAATGCTATCCTCCTGACCATTACTCCGCTCCCGACTCGTCTCGGCTATGTTCTCATTTCAAGAGAATAAAGTGAAAGAAAGGGTGAGCTCAACTAGCCCAAGAAGAAATATTACGATTAAGATAATGCGAGAATAATTTATCATTAGCCTTCAACAAAGTTAAACCGATAAAATACAATAGAGAACAAGTTTAACTGCGCAGCTTAATAAGCGATCCATTAAAAGAGTCAAGTAGAGAATAAAGTCTACTATCTTTTAGGTTTTAAAAGGTTTTTCATCATCAAGTTATAATTTGAGACTCAAATTTTAATAAATAATCCACATCATTGAATCACCCCCGCTTCTACTACGCCAAGGATATTCATCAAATTATCAATGGTCATGACTATACCGAATCACCCTGGTCATAATCATACCAAAACTATCCATTCTTCGCATTACAAAGCCACCGAGGACTTTTATCACATCATTTATAACAAGCCACGATTATACCGAATGATCCTCGGTCATAATCATACTAAGTTCATCTATACACGTAAGTTCAAGATAACATAATATAACATGAGGATGATGATAATGACATAATAATTCAATAAAACAAGTTCAAGAATTATTTTATCCAGAATTATTAACGCCTAAATTGTCAAAATGATACTGTTTTGTAGAGTAAAATTCAAGAATGATCGAAGAATATTTCCATGAAAAGATCTTTGGATGAAACGCAAATATCAAGGATATTCTACTAATTTCATGGAGTATAGAAGTCAAAGTTTTAACCAACCGGGTATAATAAAGAATGGAATAACAAAAGAAATCACCATGCATGCGGTACTTTTGCATGTATGTGTTATTCCAACAGAATAATAATAACGGAACCAAAGTCGTGAAATTCACACCGCAAGCGGTGATGTTCCAACAGAATAATAAAGATGGAACTGGATCCTATTGTAAAACACACGAATAGGATATTCCAACGTAATGATAAAGATTTTAACCAGTCCGGTGTAAAACACATGCATGTGATGTTCCAACAGAATATAATAAAGATTTTAACCAGTCCGTTGTAAAACACACGCATGTGATGTTCCAAATGAATAATAATAAAGATTTTAACCGTGTCCTGTAAAACACATGCATGTGATGTTCCAAATGTATAATAGAAGAATGTCACCAAGTATAGTGTAAGACCCTCACTTTTATAAATAAAGATGAATTTTTCTATAAATATTATTTTTGAATATTATGGAATAAATTTGATATAATGTTATAGTTGTGGGTAATATTTATAAATTTTGCAAAGTATGCAAGTTTTTATAAAATATTAGTTTTGGTCGGAATATTCTTTTTGTTAGGGAATATTCGTACAACTACTCAATCATTGGTGGACCCCATTAATGTAATTATTGTTTGATTGAGAAAACGACAAAAATATTTTATAAAAATAACTGAGCGAAGGTGTTACTGTTAAAACCGCTTGAACTACCCGGTGGTAAAAGTAAAGAATACGATGTCTGGCATGATAGCGTAGTAGCTAACAGTATTGATTATTGATGCTTACGTGAGAAGTCACTCAAATTTATGCTCAATTATTGCTTACAAGAATTTCTTTGCATCATATCTCTTATATTATTGATTCAATTATTGTCACAAAGATCATCTCAGATAATATGTTATTGTATTAAATCAATAATTGAGACGACAAGTTATAAATGATTAATAATTGTTGAAAGATTAAATATGTGTTGATGAAAAAAAATGATTTGTGGTAAGTTTGATTATTTTATGGGGGCTCATATGTAATCATCTAAGAGTCTCTTCACAATAGTATTTACCTTCATCAATAAGTAATTACCTTCGTCGAATAAGTAATTACCCTTGTGAATAGTATTTACCTTCGTCAATAGTATTTACCTTCGTTAATAGTAATTACCTTTTACCAGACGTCCGAACCACTTGTCGTTTCACATTACAAAGGCGTCAAACCACTTTTCTTTTCACATCATTAGTCGCTGTCAAGCCACTTTGCCTTTTCACACGACGGTGCTAAGCTAGAAATCTTCTATAAATAGAGGCCTGAGGCTTCATTATTTTCACTTAATTCATTCAAGCTATAGAGAGAGAAAGTATAGAGATAATAAGAGAAAGAAGAAGAGTATTTTGTTACTACACCGTCAAGCAAAGATTCAATCTCCTACCAAAAGTAAGGGTGTTATTCTTTCTTATTCATGAAGAGAACTATTGTTATTCCATCGCTTATTATTCATTGGAATAACTTGTATACGTGGTTTACCCTATACTTGGTGACATTCTTCTATTATTCTCATTGGAACATCCTGTCTGCATGTGTTTTACACCTGACCGGGTTCCGCTCTTTATTATTATTCTGCTGGAACATCCTGTCTCATGTTTTTACACCTGACTGGTTAAAATCTTTATTATTATTCTGCTGGAACATCCTGCTCATGTGTTTTTACGCCGGACCGGTTCCATTCTTTATTATTCTCATTGGAACATCCCCGTCATGCGCTTTCTGCCGGACCGGTTCCGTTATTTATTATTCTCGTTAGAATAACCTACTGCGCGGGCCTATCGCATTTACGGTGATTTCTTTTGTTATTTTATTCTTTATTATACCCAAATGGTTAAAACTTTGACTTCTATACTCCATGAAATTAGTGGAATATCCTTGATATTTGCGTTTCATTTAGTATCTTTTCATGGAAATATTCTTCTGATCATTCTTGAATTTTACTCTACAAAAAAGTATCATGTTGATAATTTGGACGTTAATAATTCCTGGATAAAATAATTCTTGAACTTGTTTTATTGAATTCTTATATCATTGTCATCATCCTCATGTTTATATTATGTTTGAAAGTCATCATCATGGCTCAGAAGTGCATAGATGGACTTGGTATGATTATGACCGAGAGACTATTCTTGTGTAATCATGATCGTAATGTTACAAATGATGTGATAAAAATCCTCGATGGGGTCAGTAGTAGTGCATCGGTGGACGATTGTTGGCATGATCATGACCATTAATGAATACACAAATATTCTCGGCCCGTGAATGGCATGAATAATTGTGGTCGTGATACTAAAGAATATCCTTGTCGTAGCGTAGTGGGGGTGATTCGATGATGTGGAATATTTATTAAAGTTTGAGTCTCATTTATAACAAAGATGAAAACCTTTAAAACCTAAAAGATATTAGACTTTATTTTCTACTTGACTCTTTTAATGGATTGCTTATTCACCGCAGCTTAAACCGGTTGTCATTGTATTTTATCGCTTTAACATTGTTGAAGACTATTGATAATTTATTCTGCATTATCTTAGTCATAATATTTCTTACTGGGCTAGTTGAGCTCACCCTTTCTTTCACTGTTCTCTTCAGGAAATGAGAATATAATTTGAGGACTGAGTCGGGAAACAGAGTGATGGTCCCGAAGATAGCATTAGTAGTCCCACTATTCGTGAAATAGTGTGATAATAATTGTAATGAGGACTTTTTTTTTGAGTTTGTATAATATCTAGTAGACGATATTTGTATTTAAACTCACAGTTTATGTCGTATTGTACACGACAGTTATGTTAATAAGTTGTATTTAAATTACATACTATGTAAGTGGCGACCCAAGATGGGTGATGTATACCTAATTTTGGGGCGTCACAATTGGTATCGAGCTTAGGGATATGATCCCCGCTAAGATGTGAGAATAGTACTAGGAGGGAGAGACGGGAATACCTTCGCTAGTATGACCTACCTAAGTTTATGTCTTATTTTATTGGTTGGTCGGGAAGATAGGGATAATTTGTTACATGTCAATTAACCTTTTGTTTTGTGGCAAGATTCTGAAATGACATCCGAGAATGTTGAGAATAGCAATGGAGCGCAGACGCGATCGTTGATTCACCACATATCAATAATCGGGATAATGTGCATCGAGAAGGCGATAATCCTCACGAAAACAACAACACCGACCAAAATGATGAATGATCAAATGTTCGAGGCTTTATGAATTTATGCAACAAGAAAGTAGAGCTTAACTCACCCAAAACGTAGGTGGAAACACGGAAAACTCTCAAGGTCACCGCTAAACAATTCAAGGAGCTGGGACCACCGGAGTTTAAGGGTGAGCAAAACCACTTCACAGGCGGAAGCATGGATAAAGCAGATTACCAAGATATTTGATGTCTTGGGATGCTCAGAGAAGCAAAAGGTTCCTTTCTTACGCTTTTATGTTGCGCAAAGAGGCGGACATCGTGGGAATCGGTAAAACGTACTCAACTTCACATCTTCAAGATATCTTGGGAGAAGTTCCAGAGTCGTTCAACGACAAATACTTTCCTAAAGTATTCGCCATAATGAAGGAGGTGAAGTTTATCAAGTTGGAACAAAACAATATGACCGCGGTCGCAATACGAGGCAAAATTTGCGAGTTATCACGGTTTGTCCCCACTTGGTGGATAATGAAGAGAATGGCGCGAATGTTTTTAAGAGGTTTGAAGCGGAGATTTGTCAACATCTTATTTCTCATAAACTGTGTTTGTATTCAGATGTTGTAAATAGGGCTCGATTAGTGGACGCGATAATGAGTCAACACAACTAAAAGAGAAGCGGTAAGACAAAATTATAATACCGGTAGTAGTCATCGAGCGGTGACAACAAGCGTGGAGGAATCAATGGGCGGATATGGTAACCACTTTGCGTGGTAATCGTACCAAAACAATAAGAATGGACATTTCAAGAAACGGAGATTCAACAATGATGGAAAGACGTCAAGACCAAAGACCCATTGTTAAGAAAGGAGAAAGACCACCTATCATATGCTTCAAATGCGGAGGAGAGGACACATCACCAAAAACTGCGTCATGCCATCAAAGCATGTTATAATTGTGGAAGAGAAGGTCACTTAGCTCGATTTTGTGCCATCAAGACAAATTCAATTAGGATGGAGGCACCAAAGGCCATCCTTAAAAATTCAAACCCTAGTGGTAAGTGAGGAGAAGCGTTTGTTGTGACCTCCCAAAGAGCAAGGAATCTGAATGAGGTCATCACGTAAGCTTATCATAAACTCTAATGAAGTCTATACTTTATTTGATACCTGTTCTACCCATTCTTTTATTTCTCCTACTTGCGCTCATCGATTAAATTTGACTCGGAGAAATTAGACTTTGACTTATCTGTGGAAACTCCGTTGGGAGAAACCTTCATTACATCCACTGCTTATAAGTCTTGTTTGGTTCAAATTGGTACCTCACATTACACGCCGATCTTATTTCATTAAAAATACTTGCATTTGACGTGATTCTGTGGATTGATTGGTTAACTACTTATCATGCAAAAATTGATTGTTTTCGTAAGGTTGTTAGCTTTCATATTCCTAATCAACCTATTATGCTAATTCAAACGACCAAACCATTAAAATCAATCACGTGCATCTCAAGCCATAAAGCTATTCGTTTATTGAAAAACTGGATGTCGAAGCTTTCTTAGCTCATGTCACTGATTTAAACAAAAATACGTACGCCGCTTGAACGATATTTCTATTGTTAATAAATTTCCGACGTATTCTCAAGAACTTCCCGCCTACCCCGGCGTGAAATTGAATTTTGTATCGACCTTGAACCCGGTACAAAACCTATTTCCAAAGCCCCATATCGAATGGCTCTATTGAACTTCGAGTTAAAGACCCAACCGCAGGAATTGTTAGACATTGGCTTTATTCGTCCCTAGTACTTCTCCTTGGGGTGCTCCTGCCTATTCGTGAAGAAGAAAGATGGGAGTATGCGACTTTGTATTGATTATCGGGAGTTGAATCATGTCACCATCAAAAATAGGTATCCATTGCCACGTATTGATGACCTGTTTGACCAGTTGCAAGGAGCCAAATTCTTTTCAAAGATTGATCTTCGTTACGGATATCACCAATTGAAGATTAGAACCGCTGACATTCCAAAGACGACTTTCAGAACTCGGTACGGGCATTATGAATTCCTAGTCATGTCCTTTGGATTGACTAATGCTCCTACTGCCTTCATGGATATGATGAACCGAGTATTCAAGGAATATTTAGATCACTTTGTGGTCGTCTTTATTGATGACATCCTTATTTATTCCAAAAGCCGTGAAGATCATGAAAGCAACACTTGAGGTCGACACTCAAAAGCTTCGTGAATATAAGCTTTATGCCAAGTTGAAGAAATGTGAGTTACGGCAAGAAGAAGTAGCATTCCTTGGGCACGTGGTATCAAGTCATGGAATATCTGTTGACCCAAAGAAAGATTGAAGCTATTCAAAGTGGAACAACCTAAATCGATGACCGAAGTACGTAGCTTTCTCGGTTTAGTGGTTATTATCGGAGATTAAATGGAAGGATTTTCTCGAATCGCTACTCCATTGACTCAAATGACTCGGAAAGATACAAAGTTCGATTGGGCGAAGAATGTGAGGAGAGTTTTCAAGAACTCAAGAGGAGACTTATTTCAAACACTCGCTTCTCGCAATACCATCCGCTCGGAGGGATTTGTCATCTCTGATGATGCTTGAGCAAAGGGTTGGGATGTGTTCTTATGCAACATGGAAAAGTTATAGCCTATGCCTCGCGACAACTCAAAGAATATGAGAGGAATTATCCTACTCATGATCTAGAGTTAAGCAAGTTTGTTATCTTCTTAAAATTTGGAGGCATTACTTGTATGGGGAGAAAGTGGAGATCTTTACGGATCATAAAAGCCTCAAATATTTCTTCACTCAAAGGAACTCAACATGCGACAACGGCGTTGGCTTGAATCATTGAAAGATTATGATCATACCATCCAATACCATCCTCGAAAAGCGAACGTGGTAGGTGGCGCATTGAGTAGAAAATCATATGCAAATCTGGAGTGCGATATTATCAACGCAAAGGCCCATTTTGTATGACTTGCAAAGGATGGAGATAGAGTTAAAGACTCGAGGGGACACATGTGATGATAGCAGAAGTATCTGAGTAGAACCGACTTTAATCGATAAAGTTAAAATTTGCTCGACACGGACACTGGAGTTGATCGCGTATGAGGAAGAAAGTGCGAAGAAGGTGCTATCTTAGGAAGCAAGAATCGATGAAGAAGGAATACTTGAGTCAACTCCGGACTTTGTGTTCCTAACGACCACGATTTAAAGTATAATATCATGATGGAGGTGCAACACACACCATTTGCAATCCATCTCGGAGTACCAAAATGTATCATGATATTCACATACATTTTGGTGGAGCAATATGAAGAGAGATAGCACAATTTTATCTCAAGGTGTCTAACTTGTCAACGAGTTAAAGCGGGCATCAAGTACCAAAAGGTCCATTGCAACCACTTGAAATTCGAGAATGGAAGTGGGAGCACATTACCATGGATTTCGTTACTCGGCCTTCCTAAGGTTTCTCAAGGCATTGATGCGATTTGGGTCATTGTTGATAGATTGACCAAGTCTTGCTCATTTCTTCTGATATCGAAAACTTATACACTTGAACGTCTTGCTCAGATATACATAAACGAGATTGTAAGATCGCATGGTATGCGGTATCCATAGTTTCACGATCGAGACCCAAGATTCACTTCACGATTTTGGGTTGGTTTTGCAAAAAGCTATGGGCACAGACTTCCACGATTTAGCTTCGGCGTATCATCCTCGAGACGGACGGACGTTGGAGAGGACTATTCAAACTCTTGAAGATCTATTAAGACTCTGTGTCCTTGATTTCAAGGGAGTTGGGACAAGTTCTTACCATCGGTGGAGTTTTCTACAACAACAGCTTATCAAGCAAGTATTGCATGGCTCCATTTGAAGCATTGTATGGAAGAAAGTGTCGTTTCTCGGTATCTTTGGGATGAGGTGGGTGAAGTGACGTTGTTGGGACCGAGTTGGTACATATGACTACGAGAAAAGATTCAAACGATCCGACAACGTATAAAAACCTCACAAAATCGACAAAAGAGTTATCTTTGATCTTCATCGAAAAGGACGTGAAATTCGATATAGGAGATCATGTGTTGTTAAGAGTTGCTCCATGGAAAGGAGTTACAAGATTTGGAAAGAGAGGAAAACTTAATCCTCGATTCATCGGTCCATTTTAATCCTCGATCGAGTAGGAACTGTGGCCTATAGACTAATTTCTGCCAAATATGTCTCTATGTTCATAACATTTTCACATATCTATATTACGTAAATATGTGAAAGACCCGAACCATATTATTGAGTTAGAACTCGGATTTAAATAGCGGAAGATTTGACGTATGAAGAGGTTCCCATTCAAATTTTGGATAAGAAGGAACATATTCTACGCTCCAAGGTTATACCTCAAGTCAAAGTTTTGTGGAGGAACCACGATGTTGAGGAAATGACTTGGGAGTTAGAATCAAATGAAATCAAGGTATCCTTACCTCTTCGACATACCAGTCGTATCCATCTAATTTGAGAGGGCGAAAATTTCATAAGAAGGGAGGTTGTAAGACCCACTTTTTATAAATAAAGATGAATTTTTCTATAAATATTATTTTTGAATATTATGGAATAAATTTGATATAATGTTATAGTTGTGGGTAATATTTATAAATTTTGCAAAGTATGCAAGTTGTTATAAAATATTCGTTTGGTGGGGAATATTCTTTTTGTTAGGGAATATTCGCATACAACTACTCAATCATTGGTGGACCCCATAATAGAATTATTGCCGGATTGAGAAAACGACAAAAATATTTTATAAAAATAATCTGCGGAGGTGTTACTGTTAAACCGTTGAACTACCGGTGGTAAAAGTGCGATGTATCTGCGTGGTTGCATAGTAGCACTGCAGATTGATTATTGATCTTTACGTGAGAAGTCACTCAAATATACGCTCAATTATTGCTACGATAATTCTTGCGTCATATCTCTTATATTATTGATTCAATTATTGTCACAGATGATCATCTCAGATAATATGTTATTGATTAAATCAATAATTGAGACGACAAGTTATAAATGATTAATAATTGTTGAAAGATTAAATATGTGTTGATGAAAAAAAAAATGATTTGTGGTAAGTTTGATTATTTTATGGGGGCTCATATGTAATCATCTAAGAGTCTCTTCAATCGATAGTATTTACCTTCATTAATAAGTAATTACCTTCACAATAGTAATTACCTTTGTGAATAGTATTTACCTTCGTCGATAGTATTTACCTTCGTTAATAATAATTACCTTTACCGACGTCGAACCACTTGTCGTTTCACATTACGAGCGCCAAACCACTTTTCTTTTCACATCATTAGTGCTCCACTTGCTTTCACACCTTTTCACACGAGTGCTTAAGCTAGAAATCTTCTATAAATAGAGGCCTGGGGCTTCATTATTTTCACGAATTCATTCAAGCTATAGAGAGAGAAAGTATAGAGATAATAAGAGAAAGAAGAAGAGTATTTTGTTACTACTATTCTGCGTTATTCAATCTCCTACCAAAAGTAAGGGTGTTATTCTTTCTTATTCATGAAGAAATCTGTTGTTATTCCATTGCTTATTATTCATTGGAATAACTTTTGATATCGTTGTTTACCCTATACTTGGTGACATTCTTCTATTATTACATTGGAACATCCTGTGCATGTGTTTTACACCTCGACACGGTTCCGTCTTTTATTATTATTCTGTTGGAACATCCATGCTCATGTGTTTTACACCGACTGGTTAAAATCTTTATTATTATTACATTGCTGGAACATCACATGCGTGTGTTTCTGCGGACTGGTTCCATTCTTTATTATTCATTGGAACATCCCATGCGCGCGTTTCGCCGGACTGGTTCCGTTATTTATTATTCTCGTTAGAATAACTTTTGCAAGGATCTATCGCATGCACGGTGATTTCTTTTGTTATTTTATTCTTTATTATACCCAAATGGTTAAAACTTTGACTTCTATACTCCATGAAATTAGTGGAATATCCTTGATATTTGCGTTTCATTTAGTATCTTTTCATGGAAATATTCTTACGATCATTCTTGAATTTTACTCTCACAAAAAAGTATCATGTTGATAATTTGACGTTAATAATTCCCGGATAAAATAATTCTTGAACTTGTTTTATTGAATTCTTATATCATTGTCATCATCCTCATGTTTATATTATGTTGAAAGTCATCTCAGCTTCTGTAGTGCATAGATGGACTTGGTATGATTATGACGAGAGACTATTTGTAGTGTAATCATAATTTACGTAATGTTACAAATGATGTGATAAAAATCCTCGATGGTCAGTAGTGCATTGGTGGGCGATTGTTGGCATGATCATGACCATTAATGAATACACAAATATTCTTGGCCGTAGTGCATGAATAATTGTGGTCGTGATCTTAAAGAATATCCTTGGTAAGTAGTGCGGGTGATTCGATGATGTGAATATTTATTAAAAGTTGAGTCTCATTTATAACGATGATGAAAAACCTTTTAAAACCTAAAAGATATTAGACTTTATTTTCTACTTGACTCTTTTAATGGATTGCTTATTCCGCTGCGCAGCTTAAACCGGTTGTCTATCATTGTATTTTATCGGTTTAACATTGTTGAAGACTATTGATAATTTATTCTCGCATTATCTTAGTCATAATATTTCTTCTTGGGCTAGTTGAGCTCACCCTTTCTTTCTTTTACGTTCTCTTGAGAAATGAGAATATAGCCGGGACGAGTCGGGAAGCGAGTGATGGTCACGAAGATAGCATTAGTAGTCCTCACTTTGATTCACGTGAAATAGTGTGATAATAATTGTAATGAGGACTTTTTTTTGAGTTTGTATAATATCTAGTAGAGCGATATTTGTATTTAAACTCACAGTTTATGTCGTATTATACAATTTATTATGTTAATAAGTTGTATTTAAATTACATACCATGTAAGTGGCGACCCAAGATGGGTGATGTATACCTAATTTTGGGGGCGCCACAACAGTATCGAGCTTAGGGATATGATCCTGGCTAAGATGTGAGAATAGTACTAGGAGGGAGAGACGGGAATACCTTCGCTAGTATGACCTACCTAAGTTTATGTATTTATTTTATTGGTTGGTCGGAAGATAGGGATAATTTGTTACATGTCAATTAACCTTTTGTTTTTGTGGCGATGTCTGAAAATGACATCCGAGAATGTTGAGAATAGAATGGAGCGCAGCGATCGTTGATTCACCACATATCAATAATCGAGGATAATGTGCATCGTGGAAGGCGACAATCCTCATTACAAACAACAACACCGACTAAAATGATGAATGATCAAATGTTCAGAGGCTTTATGCGAATTTATGCAATAAAGAAAGGCGAGCGACTCGTCCAAAACGTAGGTGGAAACACGGAAAACTCTCGGCGGTCACCGCTTAAACAATTCAAGGAGCTGGGACCACCGGAGTTTAAGGTGAGCCAAAACCACTTCTGCGGAAGCATGGATAAAGCAGATTACCAAGATATTTGATGTCTTGGGATGCTTCGAGGAGCAAAAGGTTCCTTACGCTTTTATGTTCTTGCAAGAGGCTGATTCTTGGTGGGAATCGGTAAAACGACTCAACTTTCTTGTCTCAAGATATCTTGGGAGAAGTTCCAGGAGTATTCAACGACAAATACTTTCTTGAAAGTATTCACCACACGAAGGAGGTGAAGTTTATCAAGTTGGAACAAAACAATATGACCGTGTCGCAATACGAGGCAAAATTTGCGGAGTTATCACGGTTCGTCCCACTTGGTGGATAATGAAGAAGAGAATGGCGCCGATGTTTTTAAGAGGTTTGAAGCCGAGATTGTCAACATCTTATTTCTCATAAAGCGTGTTTGTATTCAGATGTTGTAAATAGGGCTCGATTAGTGGAACGCGATAATGAGTCAACACAACTAAAGAGAGCGGTAAACAAAATTATAATACCAAATGAGAGTAGTCATCGAGCGGTGACAACAAGCGTGGAGGAATCAACGGGCCGGATATGGTAACCACTTCGGTGGTAATCGGGGCAAAACAATAAGAATGGACATTTCAAGAAAGCGGAGATTCAACAATGATGGAAAGAGCGTCGGCACCAAAGACCCATTGTTAAGAAAGGAGAAAGACCACCTATCATATGCTTCAATGCGGAGAGGACACATCGATCAAAAGCTGCGTCATGCCGTCAAAGCATGTTATAATTGTGGAAGAGAAGGTCACTTAGCTCGATTTTATGCGTTTCTGAAAACAAATTCAAGCTAGGATGGAAACACCAAAGGCCGTCGGAGAAAATTCAAAAGCCGTTAGTCTGAGGGAGAGCGTTTGTTGACCTCCCAAAG